>QTSX02002677.1:0-11278 GCA_014839935.2 Entomophthora muscae | reverse complement strand
GACCAAACAGATAATGACGACCCAGTCTCAAGCATTCAACAGCCTAAAGAATATTGAGTTAAAGTTACTTCCAAAAGATCAAGTGAGCCCACCAGCTCTCCCCAAGTTTCAAGTTGGTGACTAAGCTCTTGAGGCACCAGCAACAACTTCACAAGCCACATAAGCCAAACTAGATGAACTTATGGACCAATCCATGTGAAGTTGTGTATTGAAGTTAGGCTATGATGTCTACAATCTTAAGGATTTAACTTCCAGACAACTTATCAATTGTGTACATGCTAAATTATTGAAGGAATGTCCAGCTGACTTTCAAGACTGGACCTATACCTATGGTTTCAGGATTGGCGGCTCCCTTCCCTTACCTAAGTTTTTAATTATCTCTAACTTTTATTTTTAGCACCATACCCTTAAATCTATTTTAAGGATTAGAATCTCAAAAGAAAAGCCATAAAAATTGAAAAGAGGAAGAGAGCTTTATGGCTACATTGCTTATTTGAGGGAAACAATAAACCCAAGGGGAATAGAGCACCTCCTGAAGATGATGCATGACCGATACAGCCTTGCCAACAAAATTGGCTTCCAAAGGACTACTGGAGCCAACCCTTCCACAAAAAGTTCAAAAAATCAGAGAACTTGACTTTGTCTAAACGCGTCACGCCAAAGTTGGAACCAAAGAGTCCAAATACAAGAGTCCAAGGCTGGACAGAAATTCCTGATTGAGACCCATTGGTCAACCAGCCGTTTATGAACTCTTGAAGTTGCTCCTTTGTTATATCAGGAACCTCCTTGGCCAACAAGTCCTTCTTGTGGGTTACTTTGAATAATATCTCTAAAGTGGAGAAGGTACAGAAAGCCCATTGATTGGCCATAAGAGAAGTTATTTTCCTGGGACAATGTAATGAAGAATAACTCTTGGTATTCAGCAGGACAACGCTTTTCTACCCTGTTTTGAAGAGAGATTGCCTGTGTAGCCATATGATACTCACCAGGAAAGGCCCAACTAAGAGCCATGGGACAACAAATTGCCAGGATTTTCTCTTTCTCCTCCCAACTAACCTCCAAATTGGTTGCTTCCTGAAGAAATCAATCTAGTTCCACCCCGTACAACTGTTGTTCAGCCAACAAAGCAGTATTTTCCATACAATGCAGAAGAGTAATTGGTGTCTTGCCATAAGGAAATTTGACCTTGAAGGCCTCAAAAAGTTCCTTCCAGGATGACCCTAGCCAAAGAATATTACTGTTGAAATCCATGGGTACTGTGTACCCCATTTCAGTGTCCTAAGAAGGGTTAGAAAATATTAATCTTTGTTGTTACCTCAGGTATTGGTTTTACTGTGCTTGGGTTCAGCGCCTTGGTACGTTTCTTTGATGTTCTTCCATTGACCAACTTCTTGAAGGTCAACACTTCTTTCTGGATATTCTGGAGTTCCTCTTCAGTAGAGTCCTGGTGATCAGTAGGCTTTTCCTTTCCCTTCTTAGTGGCAGGTACCACTGGTTTACGTAACAAGATATGAGGTCTATTTTTGGTTTGTTCTAAGGTTTTCTGTTGCTTGTTGACGTTGGTTTCTTTCTGATAGTTACTGGAAGTACTCATTGAACGCGCCTCACTGGCTACCACTAGCAATGGGAGGTTATTGGCTAACAAAATACGCTAAAACCAATTCCTCCATCTCCTTGGCATAGTCATCCAGCATGTTGGATACTTCAATCAGACCCTTGGTGATTGTCTTGTTTTCTTCTGCCACAGCTGATTGCTTGGCAACTAAATCTGCAACAAGTTTCTTAATGACCTCCATTTTTGCTGATTAGGCTCTATGAGATTCCACGTTTATAGTCTATTCATGTAGGGGGATGTGTGGTAAAGCCATCACCAGTTGATTGCTCTAATTCTGATTGTTGTTGAGTACTATCTGATTGTAAAAGATTTTTATTGCCCTTCCCATAATTTAGTTATTCCAGATTGTCTTACAACACCAACTAGCTTCCAGATTGTCTACAGGCACTGACTTGGTTCTGGATTAAAAGTCCCACCAGCTAGGTATTAAATCTATCAACTGACTAGTTCACCAACTGTGCTTATTGATTGACTTCCCCAACCTTGAGTCTTTGGCAAACCCTTGTGCCACTGGGGCTGTTCACATCTTCCCCTGATTGCTGTGTTGATCCCCAGTTTTCAACAATTCATTTCCCCCTTCTTCAAACCCCATGCAATGATCAACTTTCCTTGAATTATCAAGTAAGTTGTAGTATATAAGCCCCTCTTTCCTTTCTCAATAAAGACACACATTTATACCCCCTTATATTAGCTACACCATTGAATATTTATTTGAGTGTATAATTTGATGATTACAAAGGCGTCTCCTCTTACCAACTACATTATCAATTAGCTTGACTAGAAGTTGCTTATTGAGGATTTGCTTTAGAGTAGTTGCCGCCGCCACTACTCCAAACCCTTTGTTGTTCTCCTGGTCCAATCACTTCTGTATTACCAAATACCTGTCTGGTTTCCGGCTGGTACAATACCTAGTAGTCAACTAGCACTTAGATCTGTCCCCCAATCCCACTGTACATTCTCTAGTCTATCGGCCAACTGTCAGACTATCCTCACTTATTGTAGTAAGAGTACCACAAATGCCTAAACACCCAAGGTTGGCTAGTTATTTTAGAAAGGGGGAATACACCTGAATGATTCCCACCACTTTGATTGAGAAGCTGCTCAATGGTGCCCACACAAATTGTCCCAGTATCAAAAGACATTAAAGCAATTCACCTGGCATTAAAATGCCACCAAGCAATTGAGCAAAGAGAATATTAAATTTGTCCCTGACTGTGAACAACTTGTTAAGTATATCAGTGATAGACGCTGAGAGCTAAACCCAATTGGAAAAAGTACAACCCAAATAAAAGACCTGGTCCTTACTTTTGAGTTACAGATGACCCAAGACAATGAAAAGTTCCTTCTTCACAATGATAGACCTGGTGTAAAAGAAAGGATCATATGCGATGCAACCTATAAGAATCTAGAGCAACTGTGTGCCACTGAGACTTAGCTCTGAGATGGGACATTTGCAACATGTCCTAAATTATTCTATAAGCTGTGGGTAGTGCATGCTCAGCTTGATGATAAAGTCCTCCCCTTTGCATATTTTCTTCTTCCTGGAGACTCAGAGGAGATTTACCTAAGTGCATTCAAGATTCTACAGGAGGGCCTTAAAGCTATTCCCATTGAGACTGGAAAGAATCCTGGTCCGTCAACAAGGGCCAATCCTGATGATGCTGATAAAGATGAAGTCACCTTAGCTGCTGAAGAAAAGGAACACAATAGAGCCCTTGGCCCCAAAATAAATATCATGGATTATGAGACAGCCCAATACAATGCCTTTGTAAAAACCTTTAATGGCAAGGTATAAAGGTGTTTCTTTCATTACCAACAAGCTATCAATAGACGCCTTAAGGGAAAGACCCTCCTCAGCTCTCTCAAACAACAAGATACAACTGCTAAATGCAAGTTTCTGATCCAGAAGTTTGTTGCTCTTGCATTTTAAGCCTGAGAATGTTGGACAAGAATTTGAACTTCTCTGTAAGAACCCTTATGCCTTGAGCCATGAAGCTGATTTCCAACCCTTCTTTGACTACTATGAGCCACAATGGGTGGGGCGCAAGGTGTTTAGCCGCAGGGGCAAGCCAACAGAAAAGGCAAGCTGGAATTGATATCAATCTGTTTTAAAGAATGAAATAAAGACAAAATTGGGCCCAGAAAACTGGCATAAACATCTTAAGTCCTCCTTTGGTGTGAATCCTAGATACAACACCTTTTTTGAGCACCTTAAGGCTGAACAGGGGAAAACTATCTCCTCCCTTTGGGATATGGAAGTAAGGGCTCCAAAGAAGAGAAAAACATGCAAGGCTAGCATTTATAAAGAGCAGATCAAGTCAGCTGTCAAGAATAAGTACAAGCTATCTGAGCTTGGGGAGCAGATAAGCAATATTGCCACTGTACTCTCTTGCAACAAACCTCCAAATTAATTTATAATAAACATCCTTGGCTCTTTCTGATATTTTATTATATAATTTTAATCTAAAAAACCAATAATATTATTTAACAAGATAATTTAACAAGATAATTTAATTTAAAATGGTAGAAATAACTAATAGTTTTTATAAAAGATTTTTATGCCAGAGCCTGGATTATCTAGCTCAAATAGTTGTTTTAGTACTAAAGTATATGTAATTTTGGGTTGCTATTATATCAACTATTCTTAAAATAAGTGTTTACCTTTAGTTTTTTTTATTTAATATATTTTATTTTTATCAAGCTTTTTTCGAATATAATTTATAAACTTTTTATATGGTAAATATAATTATTTTATAGTTAAAACAGTTAATTTCATAAAAAATATTTTTGAATTGGATTTTTAGTATATTTTTAGATAGCTTTGCATTATTTTTATTTTATTTTTGGATTTTAAATGATCATATTACCCTTAAAAGTATTTTGGAGCTTAGTTTTTTAAGTAAAATGTTCAGGAAACAGGTTTTTGCTTGTTAAAAAAGTGTTGACTTCCAGTAGGCTACATGTCAGGAAACTTTATCTAGACTTTTCTAATGTGTTGACCTGGGTATAAAATTAATTTTGACAATTGACATTTAGACAGTTAACATGAAGACAGTTTGAATGCCAACTGTTCCCTTGACAATGGAGCTTCCCCATCCAATAAAAGCCAGTATGAACTCAATAAGGTCACAGTTTACAATCTGGTAAATAAGGGCTACAAGAGGGATGTGATGCTGGAATACCTGAATAGGGTTGCAAATTCCATGAACTTTGGGGTTAGATAATTGCTGCTAGCTTTATAATAAAATCAAGATCTTATTATATCTAATTTTTAAAAATAATCAGTTGTTTGTTATTTATTTGGTAATTATTTTTACAGTTTAAGATTTTTTAGTGATTTTATATTAAAGTTTAATGGATTTAGCTGTTTTTATTTGATATAAAAATTTAAGCTTATCCTAATAGGTATTTTATTTTTATTATCTATCAAAGTTGGCTATTGATTGGGTATGACTTTTTGACAGTGTCATGTATATACTTCTGGGAAGTATAGTAAACAAGATAAATGGGAAATTAAAAAGATAATTATAATTTATTGGATATGAATATATAATAATATATAGTATCATGAGAATCCACATACTATCCATGTACATCATGATAGTCATAGGGCTTATCTGAGTAGTGTTCCTCTTAAGTCACAAGGCTTGTTCAAGTTGTGTTCTGCTTAGGATCTAGAATGTTTGATCCCAATAATAGATGGCCAAATGATAGTAGTGCCACTGAATTAATAGTCAATATGTGAACCATTTGGTGAGTCACTTGGGGCATTGATTCCCCAAGAGGGAGTAATCAAAGATTTTGCAACATCTTCCCCTGGGGTGCTGGAAGATGAAATAGTGGGAATTTTCTTGAGAGTATTGGGATGTGGGCTTGATATTGATCCAGTTTGACGTTGGGAACAGGGAGTTGGGAGTTGCACTGTGCTCTGCTGTTCTTGTTTTTCATAGGCAAAGAAAGTCAAGATGCATGTGTTTGAGTTCTGTTTGAGTGCCAATACCTTTGATTAAGTAGGTATTGTTGGGCTTAACTTCCATGACAATGCCTGGTCCTCTTAACCCTGGATCCAATTTGTGTTGATTGTGGGTGACAACCCAAATCTCATCTCCAACTTGGAATCTTTCTTGTTATAGTGGGATCGCTTCTATCTCAACCCTTTTCTTTTCCATATCTTCCTGGTCTTTTCTGGTACACTGTACGTTGGGGTCACTGTTATCCAGTACCTTCTTAGTTAGAGGTAAGTGTGGACCTGCGGCAGTGCTAACAAAGGCAGGCTTGTGCCTGTAGACAAGTTTATATGGGCTTTTGCCTATATTACGGTTGACTTGGGTTCTGCACACCATGAGTGCTGTTGGCAACATGTCAACCCAGGCTTTTGGATTGTTGGCAGATAACTTACTGAGGGTTTCTACTAGTGAGCTGTTTAGTCATTTTACTCTTCTATTAGCTTGTGGGTGGTAGGGACTGGCTATAGTGTGTTTTATTCTGTTCTTGGCAGGTTAGATATTGGTGTCAATGGCTTTAAGTTTGGTCCCTCTGTCTGTGATCAGGAGGTCAGGTTTCCCAAACTTAGCTATTATTTCTTTGTCAATAAATCTTCTCACATCATTGCCTTTGTGTTCTTTTGTAGCTTGGGCTATAGGCCACCTGGTTGAATAGTTGATAGCTGTTATAATGTACTTTTTGCCTTTGTTATTTCCAGGCCTTGGCCCCCAAAATATCCAGTGACCACACCTTGAAAATTTATGTAATTAATACTGGTAGTACTGATTTGGGAAGAGCCTTGGATTGTGCATACTTTTCACAGACTTTGAACTGCTCCAGTACCTCTTTGATATTTCCCAACATGTTGGGCCACCAGTAGCTTATCTTGAGGTATTCATTCAAATTCCTGCTATGGGTGTGTCCCAGATTTCTGTGGTTTTGAAAGATGGTGTCATTACTTTGTGTTAACAGGACGTAGGGTACAGTATCACCACTTGGAAGTATTTGATGTAGCGTGTCATAAACGTTTTTGAACAGATTTTTGTTATTGAGGACTTTCTCTTGGATGCCCATTAGTGTGCCAGGTAGTAACCTTTCTTGGAGATTCCCCATAATTAAAATGGGATAATCTGGGTCCCCATCAGTGTATAAGACATGTTTACTGTACAGCCTTGATAGGGTGTCTGCAGTAAGCATCTCCTTGCCTGGCTTATATTAAATTGACATAGGATACCTTTGGATAAGGCTCATTCACTCTACTTGTCTTTGTGATAGGTTTTTTTGGGTTTCAAAGAATATCAACAGCTTGTGATCAGTTAGTACTTTGGAAATTTGTGCGCCTTCCAGGTAGCACCACCATTTCATGAGGCAGTGCAAAATGGATACCAGTTCCTTGTTGTGCATTGGATATCTTTGTTCACTGTTAGAAAACTTTCTTGATTCATATGCTACAGGGAGGAAGTCCTTTTATGCAGTCTGGATGTGAGAGAGGGGGACTAAACTGACTAATTTTGGCTCCCATCCTAGGGGAAGGATCCACCAGGACACCATCCAGTGCAAGAATGGGATGTCTGCTTAAAGTGGCGTCCACAAGAAAGATGCAGCAGAAAATTGGGGGAAGTAGGAATCCAAGCCCATCAGAATCATCCTGCCAAGCAACCACAAAGCATGCTTGGGCGCGGACTCTTGGATACCCAGAACTTTCTCTGGGGCCTGGGCAACTGGGTCCTCAGAGGGGAGGGGCATTGGGGGAGCCAAGCTTGGGGACATTGAGGGGACCAGATTGATGGCAGACAGCTCAAGATTGTCACAAGTGAGACTTCTCACAAAGTTCTCACTGGTAGCCAGGATATCCTGAGCGCGCCCAGGGATGTCCTCAAACATGTGCATATATGGGATAGGATCACTTCCCACCTGGTGAAATGAATATGTAATACAACTCCAAAGATCAGGAGAGGTAGTCCATATCATCACCAAGACAGGTGCCAGGGTAAAGGCTACAAACTTCACCAAAGAGACCAGCATTTGTAGCAGAAGAAAAACCAAAATTGATGCTTTTACAACTTATCTGAAACAGAAGGAAAACCAAAAAAAAGTTTTCGGCTTTTGAAACAGAAAGAAAATAAAAAGAATGTAAGTTTGCAACCTTTTGAAAAAGAAGAAAACCAAGGAACAGTTTGCAGTTTTTTGAATCAGAAACTGGTGGTCTGGGAGAGGCAACAACCACAGGATATACACCTTCAGTAAGAGCAAGAGGTGCTGATCAAAGTGTATATGAAGCAAGGAGACAACAAAGCAAATGGTAAAAAAATTGAACTTAAAGTAAGTAATTATATGAATTATAACACTAATTTTTAAAGTCAAACTAGGTTTTTAAAAGTGGAAGAGGTAAGCGGGTTTATTAATACTAACTTTAACTCTAGGCACCTTGAAAGCAACACCAGGAACCAGGGAAAAGAGGAAAAGGTAAGTAATGACTAAGTGAATACTAACAAAGCTAGGAAACAATAAAGGGCCGGGAAAAAAGCCCAAGTGTCCAATCAACCAAGTTTTTAAAGTATAAACTTGAATCTAATAAAATGAGCAAGCAGGGAACCAAAAGTCCCCTGTCTTGCTTTAAGGAAACCAATTTGAATTTGAAGGTCAGCTGACCTCAGTCAGCCATTTGATTGGGTGGGATATAATTTTTGCCAGTAATTTCAGAGAGCTTGGATGGTTTCTCATCAATTTCCAACCCAACCTCTGATTGGCCAGTGCCTAAATGACACTTCAGGATGGCATTTGTCAGTATTTTGGAATATTGACTAATTAACAGATTCAACCAATTAATGCAGGCCAGCTGTCAATCACTCTTAGGAATGGTTTCAACAGAATGACGCAGGCTGTGGGGTGCAGGATCAATGAATCAACAACCAAATCATGTCCTGACATTAAAAATTTCATGCATTGCAATTAATTAATGGAACATGCAATTACTGCCCATTAATTAGTCCACCTCAACAACCACCTCAAACATGCTTCTCATATTAATTACTATTCTAAACTTTAATTTAATCCTAGAACAAGAGGGCCATCAAATGGGCTATCATTTAAAACAATTCTAGAAGAGTTCAAAATGGACTGGGCTGTCAGGCCAAACACTCTAAGATAAAAGGCTTTGAGCATAAGTATTAGAGTAGCTCTGATTAAGTGAAACAATCATCTCTGTGAACTAGTAGCCAACCACTGGCTAGCTAGCCCTGGAAGTGGCCCAGGTAGACAGACAGGATACCAATCTGTGAAAGATGTCAAGTTAGCCTTCCGTTAAAACCACCCCAAAAAGGATGGGCCTCCTGCTGTGTTGACCTAATGCTACTTCAGTCTCTTTTAGTGTTGTGAGCTAACTCAGATAAAACACAGGCAGGCAGGCCGCCTTAAAGCCAGTCCATTAGAATAAAAGACTGATGATTCTGTATTGACTTGATGATTGATCCAAGTCCTATTTCCTTAATGAAATACTCTCTTGGGCTTTATTAGTGGAGAGCAAAAGATGATACTGTTGTCATACAGTATAATTATCTATAGTAAAATATATAGATAACTAGTTATGAACCTATATCCAGAAGTAGGAAGAACTGTCCTAATTCCTTTGGGCCTTGGGCCCTATCAGACTTGCTACTTCTGATGACAACAAAATATTCCGGGCCAAAGGTTACGCCAATGTCACAGGTTCTCTGTACTTTCCTAATGTTAGAAGACTTAGGATATCAGCTGGAAGATGATAAAATACCATGGTCTGCAATTTTCTGACACCATTAATTCCAGTTGAAATGGATTTTGTTGAAGTAACTGAAGCTCAACCTGATTGTTTGGACTTAATTAATTTTAAATGCAGGTGAGCCCAGGCCAAAAAATAGTCCAGATTGATCAGAGATTCCTCCCAAGTGGAAACTGAGTTCAGAACGTCAATTTTTGCCACCTGGGAAGGATATGCTAACACAAATCTCTCATCAACTGTGTGGGCTAAATCCTCAAGAGAATTAAGGGGCTTGGCTGGCTTCTGAGCAGATTTTTTGGTACAACACAGGAAGATTGTCCTATCCAAGGATAAAGGGGGGAGTGACTTTACACTGGATTCATAGTAAACCTCCAATTGCGTAGTTGGAAGCATCAGTTCCTAGCTTGTACATTCCTTCACAGTTGGGACATGTTAGGATGGGGGAAGTGACCATGCATTCTTTGAGTTGTCGGAAATGTTGGTCTCTTAGTGGTGTCCATACAAAATTGGTTGTCTTGCCTGTGATTGCAGACAATAGGGCAGTTAAGGCACCCCAGTCAGGGATAAACCTTCTGACATAGGCTATCATGCCAAAGAATGTTTGGAGTTTATTCTTGTTTCTTGGAGCTGATATGTTGTTTATGGCACAGATCTTTTCTGGGTCTGGCTTAATCCCGTTCTTGCTGATAATATGACCAAGGAATGGGAGTTCAGACAAGAAAAATTCACATTTGGAAGGTTTGGTAATGAGTTGGTTTTCTTTGAGGGTTCAGAGTACTAGGCAGACGTCTTTTCAGTGTTGTGTTACATTTGGACCATAGATAAGTGGTGCAATACACCATCTAGAAACACAGCATCTAGAAAGACGGCATCTGGAATCAAATAATGAATTATACTTTTATGTGATAAATCCAAGCCTTTTTCTTATTAACTGGGAATAACATATGATATTAATTTATGACCACATATAATAAAGCAACTCAAATTGACTCACCTTTGATAGTACTATCTCCCTGTAACACAGTCATTAAAAACCACTTTTGATTATCTGATTTTATTTCTTATCATAAAAGGATATATAATATTTGGGTTTCAACTTTAAAATGTTTCATTAATGATTTTATGTATACAAGGGTAGTGTTTCTATTAAATGGATCTGTAATAATCAGGTTAAGGACAGTGTAAATAAGACCACCTCATCACTTAAAGGTTGGCACAATCAATTTTTCTGCCTGGTTAAGATAAAGAAGCCTAGATTCATTGTGATTATCAACAATCTGAAGATCTGGTATATTCATGGGGACCAGCTTTACCCTCAGGCCATCAAAAGCAAAGCTGTTGTATCCAAGAATGCAGATCAGCAGGTCAAGTTTGAAAGTGTTACTAAAGAGGTTTTGATCTATTACACCAGAGAAGGTCACCTTACCCATCTCAAAGGCATTGCAAAGACTCTTGGGACTGAATCCTGATCAAGTTACTCTTCTATTAAATACTTTACTTCCAAACATTTAATTTTTACTTAATTTTTAGTACATTGATAAAAATAAAGGAGTAAATTTCAATATGTACATATCACAGTTTTGGGGTGTGTTGACTTTGGAGATTTGCACACTAAAGTTGGTACTAGATGATCCCACATTATTATTGAAGATTTGAAATCTTTGGATTATTTTGAGTCCAGCCATATGTTTTTCTTACTGTTTTTGAAGTTTTTTGGGCTTTTATTAATTTTTTAGTTATTTGGCACAGTTCTATCAGAAATTTGACATAGGGTTTCTAGATGGCGTTTTAGGCTAGATTTTCTAGATAGTGTCTTTCTAGATTGTGTTTTATAGATAGTGTTTTCTAGATGGTGTTTTAGGCTAGATTTTCTAGATGGTGTCTTTCTAGATTGTGTTTTATAGATAGTGTTTTCTAGATGG
>QTSX02002676.1:0-11344 GCA_014839935.2 Entomophthora muscae | reverse complement strand
CCAACTCTTGTCCTCTGAGTCTGATGTGCCTCTCTCTATCCCCAAAGACCTAACTGGATTTGGGGAACATTACTTGGTAATGGAAACCAGCAACATCAAGAGAGACCAGCTTTTCTGTCAACAAGAGGATGTAATCAATGTAGAAGACTTACCTGTACTTCCCTCCTGCCAGTACACAGAAGTTCCTGTGGTACCGCTGACACGCCTTACCCAGGTCAATTTCCAAGGCCTGGCATCAGTGGCCTCTGGAATTTCCTTGGATATCAGCTTAGCCAGGAGCCCACCAATATCCAGTTGTCTCTCTTCCACCAACATCCCAAAGCTCAACGCCTCATGACTATATTTTGCAGTTATCTGGCAACTGATGAAGGAAACCCTGAATGCTTTCCCACCCTCAAGAAAGCAACCAACTATCTGCAAGGATTTTTTTACCCCATGTTACATCAGCTACTGGGAGTTCAAGCCCAACACCACCTGGAGCTTTGAGACTTGGTTACGTATGCGGAGCGCCAGCACCATTACCAGGACTGGCTAGTACAACAATTGAAATCCGGGTTTGAGTAAATTCAAGCTTACACCCAAGCCAACAAGGAAAATCAAGCCACTCTGGCTTGCCAGCTAGAGGACCTCACCCACCAGTTAAATAATTGCTTAGTCCATGTAATAGAGTCAACCCTGAAGAATCTTGGGTTGGGGCCCGCCTGGGCCTGGGACATTACCCATCATGCCATAGCCATCAAACAATATGTAGTGGGTGCCAATGTAACCAAGAGCAATGTGGATGCTCTTCTCACCAAACATGGCGCCTCCTTAAAGCAACAGGGTAGTTGTCTGTGTGACCTGGACAAGAAGGTTGCCAACAATAAAGATAGTATCAATGAGGTACAACCCCTTGCCTGTCAGGAGAGCAAGGAGTCCAGCAACATTGCTAATGCTACCAAGGCCAAGGTCCTGGCACTTTGAGACAACTTTGTCTAATACAATGACCATATCAAGGAAACCATTCAAGAAGAGGTCTCTCAGCTACGTCAGGAATTCTTGTCATAGTTCACTAATGGCTCAACCACTGTGGATCATGGCTGCTCTGCAATTAATGAAGTACAGCAACACGTAGAGGATATTGCAGCCGCAAATATGGAAATGTTCCTGAAAATGAAGCGGTACATGATGAAGGAGAGCAGAATATTGCCTTCCTCAAGGCCAAGCTCAAGGAGTTACAAGCTGAAATGAAGGAACATGACAAGCAATCCGCCTCCAGTGTTCTGCCATAGAAGACTTTTGCAAAGAAATGATCCAGTGTACCAGACTGATTGAGCACCTTTGCTCTTCCCTCTGAAATGCAGAGATAGAGATAAAAGATGCTAGGCCAAGCTGGTGGATTCCAGATGCCGCTGCACTGGTCAAGACTTGGGAGGACCTGGCCTTTTCACTATGCCTTCTGAAGAAAGCACCACATTACAACCCAATTCCAGTTTGGTATATGACAATGGGGCTACCTCATCCTCTTCAGGCTTCCAAAGCCTTCTGCAAGTCTTTGCTGTCCCCCCTATGCCTGTTGAAACCCCATAAGCACCTAGGGAGACTGGCCCAGCTGGGAGCTCTTGTACCAACTTCTTTGACTGAAGCCTCCACAAAGAGTCCCCCCCTTGCCGTTGTCCTTAAGCCAAAACTCCCACATGTTTCAAGCCAATGAACCTGCCTAAGTTTGACCCTAAAGGCAATGTACACACCTACATCTGTCTTTTTGAGATATCTATGTATGGGACCAACAACCAAGACAAGGCTACCACACTGCTCAATCAACTGAACACAGCCAGTATCAATCTAATCATCCCGCATGTGACAGAAATTGCAGGATAGTATGAAGCCGTTTCTAAGTGATGGGGAATTACCACCCAAATCACACATAGAATTAATGATTAACCACCAACATGGCTTCAAATATCTTTTTGTGAAATTTCCAATTGTAATACCAGGATTAAGCAGAACAATTAATACTAACCAAAGTAGCCCAAGATAAATGGCCTGAGACAACATCAACAAATCTTTAGAATAAAATTCTGGACATTGGGAGGCAACACAATTTTCAGTTTCAATAATGGGGGGAGGAGCTGCAAAGTTGGTTAGCGCAAAATTAACATTGGTCAACACCAACAACAAAGTTCCAACTGCAGGACCTCATCTTCCAGAAATGATTCTGTTGAAGATCAGATTGTACAGAATATATCGTAATAATCCAACCACAGGATGCATTTTTAAAAAGTAAATTAGAACTTGGGACAAATGATTTTTATTGAGTAAAATTTTGGGAGTACTCAACTCTTAGAGTTGAAACAGTGAAAATTATTCAATATATATCAGAAAAATTGACTAAGCAATACCATCTGAGTCTTGACCTCCTATTCCTTCCACATTGTCAAGTAAGTATCTGGTCCAGGTTGCAAAGAACCCTTGTGTGACTAGTTTCTGACAACCATGCTGATTGACAAGCTCATATTAGGTGACCCTCAAATTACTCTGATTTATCAATGTCAATTTGAAAAGGGGAACCGGTTTCAGCTGACAGACTGGAGCAGCCATAACCCATTTTTGATCAACTGTTTGATTTAAATCTGTTAACTTGGTCAATTTTGATAAAGGTTTTCCGGCTTTTTGCGCCTTCTTGCTTGGGCGGATAATACCCGGCATGATAGAACCTACTGTGACACTCACAGCATTCCTAGAGATTGGGGGCCACCAACATAATCAACAGCATGGGCCATTCAACAATCCATCTGGAAAGTACTACTACAAGGAGCCGGTGCAGCTCAACTCCTCTGAGCGGTACTCCTGGCCCACACTGGTATTGCCTCACTCCACCCAGTCTGTAGCTATATAAACCTGTGTATACTACGTACTTAAGTATTTTGCCATTAATCTCAGACGTTATAATGTACAATTCAAAGTCTTTCAATTGATGATGATAGTCTATCTAATTGTGACAGCACTCACAGGCTTCCAAGCCGCCAACTTGGTCCCTTATTTTGCTAAAATACTCCCCCAATTGTTGGGTCTTTACAGCAGCAGAGACAGCCCAACACTTCCACAACTGCATCCTCAGGCTCAACCATGTTTGGATATCTCACCTTGATATGCCTTACATTCCTGACATTTCTTCTGCTTATCTGCTATACTTGTCTTTGCTGCTTCCAGGCCCTCCAACCTAGAGGAGGGGACACCCAACCCACAAACACCCACCAAATCCAGAATGTCATCCTAGGCCAGCTCTCCAAGTCCACCATACATTTGACTGAGAAACAGGCAATCTTTACATTGCTCTCCTTCTCCCATACCTTGTTTGAATCTGAGCCTACCTGCTTTACTACCGACGTCCAAAAGGTCCTTCACATGGCCAGTCAACTCACTGGTCAACAGAAAGACTGGTTTGCAGCCATTGTGTTAAAAGAGCCTGGATTACGCCACAACTTTAACTCCTTCAGCCAGAAGCTGTTGAACTCAGTCAGCTGCCCTGAGGATCTAAACAATACCTGTTGAAAGCTTTACTCCCTGAGACAGAGGACCTCTACCACTGCCCACTACACCAAACAGTTCTCGAAGCTCAAGGAAGCCCTCAACCTGGATAGTGACAAAGCATGCTACCTTTACTATGCAGGCCTCTCACCCCAGGTACAAGAGTTTCTCCTCCATCATAAACTTCCCAAGACTTACAATGAGGTCATCCAAGATGTCCAAACCTGGGGATCCTGGTATGAAAATACGCTCCCTGCCCAGGCCTCCCATCTCAACTCCGTCCAAGTTGAGGTTGCTGGTCCCCCCACTAATGCCAAAGCTCCCCGTCTCAGGATGATCCCCAGACCTGGGGGCTTCATGCTATCAAGCAAAGAGAAGGCCTGCCGTGTGGCACAAGGTCTCTGTCTGTATTGCGGTCTCTCAGGACACACAGTGATGAACTGTACCACCGCCAGACCCGGCCCCTTTAAACCTCCCTCCAATCCACAGCCCCTCATGGCGGCTGAGAAAGGGGGTAATAAAGCCACCACTTCTCTTTACTTAACTGTCCTCATCACCATGGCTTCCAACACCCAACAAATACACACCACTGCCCTTCTCAACACTGAAGCAATGGGGAACTTTATCAATCACCTCCTGGTACAGAACCTTGGCAAGCAGGTCACACCAGGGGGGACTGCTAAGTTAGCTGATGGAAGAACTCCACCCATATATTGTGTGGTAGACTCAACTACCGTGGAAATTAGGGGGATGAGGTTTGAATTAAACTTCTTGTCCCTGGAGAACCTGGCCTTTATGGTTATATTAGGAATGCCATGATGGCAGGAAGCCCTGTATAATAATGACTGGGACAACCACCAGGTACATATCTCCAGTTTGGGTCAGACTGGCACAGCTCCACTTGGGGGCAACCCCACTCCAGCCAGCTCAGTCATGCCCATACAGGTTATCTCCCAGCTAGAAGAAATTTTGGATTAGTACGCCAATATCTTTAGCAAAATCCTGATGCAAGGCCTGCCCAAACAAAGAGCCAGCAACCTCAAGATCAACCTTTTGCCAGGAGAGACTCCTAAATGGGGAAAGGTTTATCCCACCACACACACCCAGGGCCTTGTACTAAAGGAATACATCTTGGACCTTATAGCCAAGGGACATATGGGACAATCACAATCCTCCTATTCATAACCAATTTTTTTATAAAGAAAGGTGACAGAGGACTACGCCCATGTGTGGATTACAGCCCCTTAAACGCCATCATAGTCAAGGACCAATACCCTGTCCCCTCAGCAGAACAGCTCACGGATAGACTAACAGGCGCCTTTTTATTTTCAAAACTGGACTCCAAAATGCATACAACCAGGTCAGGATTGCAGAGGGAGACAAATGGAAAACAGCGGTCAGAACGGTTTTTGGTCTATATGAATACCTGGTCATGCCCTTCAGACTCTGCAATGCCCCCTCTGCCTTTCAAGCCCTGATGAACAAAATCCTATTTGACCTCCTAGACGTATGTATGGTGGTTTACCTGGACAACATCTTGGTATACTCTAAGGATGAAGCCTCACACCTCTGTGACTTAAAAAAGGTTTTAGAACGCCTCTGCCAGGCCAAACTGTACTGTAAAAGAGAGAAATGCAAGTTTCTCAAACCAGAGGTAGAATTCCTGGGGTACACAATCCGGAAAGGCGGTTTTGCCATTGCACCATCCAAAATTACAGCAGTAATCAAATGGCAGATCCCAGACACCCGATCAAAACTGAGAGGTTTCCTAGCGTTGGCTAACTTTTGCCGTAAGTTCATTAAGAATTTTGCAAAGATAGCAAAACCCCTTACACCCTTGACTGCCAAAAGTGTACCTTACACTTGGACAGAGGAGGAACAGAAATCATTTGAGATCCTTAAAACTGCCTTCACCACAGCCCCAGTGCTCAGACAACCTGACCCCAAGCTCCAATTTTTTTTGGAGACAGATGCATCAGAATTTGCCTTGGGCGCAGTATTGCTTCGGGAAGGGGAGCCTTGAGTATACCACCCTATGGTATACTTCTCTAAAAAGTTGCTGGATTACAAAAAAAACTACAATGTATATGAGAAGGAACTCATGGCCATAGTTAAAGCCTTTGAACACTGGATACAATACTTAGAAGGAGCCAAGCACACAGTCATTGTCTGCACTGATCATAGAAACCTCCTCTACTTCACAGAGAAGAGGAATATCTGCCAACAACTTGCCATATGGGCTCTGGATTTTTTCTCCTACGACTTCAAAATCAGTTACATCCCAGGGCATACCAACAACGCACCAGACGCCCTGAGAAGACAAGAAGATCACAATGACAGAGACCATTCCTACAGCTATTTCAACACCTGGCCAGTTCTAGACACTAACCAGTTCCTCATGGCTGTCCTTGGGACCTCCCAATCCCTCTAATCCTTGGAAGAAGAAGTGAAGAATGTCCAGAAAGACTCACCACTCATCAAGGACCTAATGGCAAAAATGGACTCCAAAACACCCAACCCCAACTACTCTATCCATGAAGGTTTCCTGTACAGACTTGATAGATTGGTGGTACCGCCAGGAGCAATCCAGAACCAGGTGTTGCAAGAACTACATGACTCTCCACTTGGCGGCCACAGAGGGATCAAGAAAACCATGGCACGTCTTTGAATCAGTTACTGGTGGCCCTCCATGTTTCCCCAAGTGAAGGACTACATATCACAATGTGTCTCCTATATGAGAAACAAACACTCCACACAGAAACCACAGGGGTTACTCCAACCACTCCTGATCCTATCCATGCCATGGGAATCTATCTCCAGGGACTTCATCACAGACCTGCCTCCCAGTCAGGGGTTCACAGGAATCTTGGTCATTGTGGACCGCCTGACCAAGGCCGCAGAATTCATTGCCTGTTCCTCTGGGATGTCGGCCACCGCCACAGCTAGGTTATTTCTCAACCACATCTATTGCCACCACAGTCTCCCCAAGGACATTTTTTCAGATAGAGGAACCCAGTTTACATCCAAATTCTGGGGCAAAATAATGCGACAGCTCCAAGTGAAACTTAATCTGTCAACAGCATTCTACCCTCAAACTGATGGACAAACAGAGCGGGTTAACCAGATATTGGAAACTTACTTTTGCGCCTACGTCAATACAAAGCAGGATAATTGGGCTGAACTACTACCCTTGGCCCAGTTCAGTTATAACAGTTCTTACCACTTGGGGGCCAAGTTGTCCCCATTCACAGCCAACTACGGTTTTTCCCCACAAGGAATTCCCACCAAGGACTGCCCAAGAGCGGTGCCTCAAGCCAACAAATAATTTCAAAACTTGAGAGAAACCCAGAAAATCTTGCAAGTTATCCTCAGGGATGCCCAACAGAAGTACAAGGTCCAAGCTGACAAACCTCAACAAACCACCCCTGAATTTGAAGTGTGTCCAACGTATACCTTGACACCAAGAATCTCAAGATCAACCAAGCTGGTCAGAAACTTGGGCCACGCCACATTGGATCACTCAAAGTGCTACAGAGGATTTCTGACACAACTTACAGAGTGCAAATCCCTGAACAATCAAGTGCCCACAATGTTTTCCACATATCCAAATTAGAAGCAGAGAGAGGAAGGCCACCCACACATCAGACCAAGGATAGCCATCCCCCACCAACAATCCTAAAACACACCCCAGAGTGGGAGGTAGAAGCCATTCTAGGATAAAGGAAGGTCCGCAACCAAGTCCAGTACCTAGTCTAATGGGTAGGTTATCCACCAGAGTCAAACTCATGGGAACCGGCAAAAAACCTTGCCAACGCCCCTGACCTCATCACCCAGTACCACCAACATGTAGGCCAGCCAAAGGGGGAAGGAAAGGCAACTGTCAGGAATATTCCTGACAACAATTTTTTGCAAGACAAAAATTTGTGTTCTGTAGGACTAACATAACAAAACAAAAAATTGCAGCAGTTCCCCCTGATTGGGGAAACTGCTGCAAAACAGCCGCACATTGAATCAGAAATTGAAAATTCAAAAAATTCAAATTTTGATATTTATACCTCTGCCGCGGGCTGGCTGCACGTCCAGCCTGGCAGCTTGCTCGCGCACCGCCCGCCTGCCTGCTCCTGCCACCCTGTCAGCAGGGGACAGCGCACCCCCCACAGCGGGCCCTTCCACCCCTACTGGATGGGGAAATCACCCAATTGAGAAACCCAAAAAGGCAATTTCCCCAAACCTAAAAATAGGGGAAGTGCTGCCCAAATTGGGAATCTACCAAATTTGGAAGGGGTTTACAGTCTGCCATGCAATCCCCATAATGCAGGAATTACTGAATTAGAATTTGGGTGTATGAAAGCACCTAAAGGGAACCAAAGGCAATACAAGTCAGAAATCAACAATACATTGATGGCCAAACCTCTCCAATCCCAATCCCAAAAGGGAATTCCAGACAACTCCAAGACTTTGGGGTTCCCTGTCCAATGTTTTGCACTATTCCTGCCCCATCAAGGCTGATAGTATATAATAAAGCCCAATCACTTGATGATAGGTTGTGCTATCATTGAGTGAAATTACCCCTCAATAGTATCACATAAATCAATTCAAAAACTTTACCTACAAGAAGTTAAACAAGACACTAAGCTTTTTCTGCCCTTCCCCAGGATCAGGAGATAAATCACCTAATCTTATCAGCTGTCCTCACAGCATGCCTAGGGATTGGGGGCCACCAATGTCAAAAAAGCAGGCTCAACCCGCCAGCAAGGTTCCAAACAAGCAGGTTTGTGACCCGCAATCCAATTACCCGGCCACTCAAAGCCAGACTAGGAAGTCAACTTGAATTACCAAATCCAACAACATGAACAGATGATGATCCCTTATGGTAGATACCTTGTTTTGGCACTTGACTCATTACCAGGATCAAGCCACCCCCTTCACCATCCAGCCATGTGATCAACATAATCATGGATCTGTTATCCTTGATTCACATTGACTATATAATAACTATCTCTCAATAAAGATTATTATCTAGCTTCTAAATATTTTCCCCTTGTAACTCTGCTAAAACAGCACAGTTACAACATTGGTAGCAGAAATTAGGTTCTCCATCCTACCTTATCTTGTAAAATTCTGCCTAATGCCCGCACATGCTGTGACCAACAAATCCTTGACAGAATTATGTCTGGCCTCCTGCTGGACTGGACCCTGTACACCCCTTATGCCAAGATACCTGATGGCTTTGTCTTGTACCAGAACACGGTGATTCCACTACCCACCTTCAACACCATGTTGGCACAAGGACTCTTTCAGGCTCCCTCCTCCATTCTGCAACCAACCAACAAAAACGCCATGCCCGCCTATGTAGCCCAAAGACTGCAAAGCGCTGCCTTGGAACCTTTTGCTGGGGCCAACAACAACAACACTGCTGCATGGATACAGTCCGCCCAGAGCAAGCTGGCCCAGATGGAATGTCTGCAGTGGTTTTGGATTGCAGAAATCTCCATCTGCCTGACCCATGACACTGGCACCTGGTGTGACAAGTGGCACAAGGAACACATCAACAAGAACTGGAATACCTTCAAGCAGGACTTCTTGGCAAGATTTGTGCTTAAGGATACAGCGCTCATGATCATACGCCAAGTAAAGAACTAACCCAGACAGGCACTGTGAAGGAACTCACCCGCGCCTATGAGGAGCTCTGACTTCACGCACCATCTGACATGGCCTTTGACACCCCAGCCACACATCTCATGTACTATGACACCTTCAAGTTACATTTGACGAGACATGTGAACCTGGACCAGGTGACCAACCTGCAAAGCCTGTACCACAAAGCAGAGAAAGCAGAACAAACCTCCAACACCCTTCATAAGGCACAAACGGGAAAACAAAATAGACCCAAGGATTCCCACACAGGCAGGCGCTCAACTTGACCACCCCCTGGAAACAACAGGAATAACTCCAACCATAAGCCCTCAAGCTCAAACAGACATGGGAATGGGAACAATGGCCATTCAAATTGTATCCATTTCTGTATCAATGCCACGCAAGGCAATCAAGACAAGGGAAAAGCCTGGGGAGAGCATTAAGCAAGCCAAGCTCTCCCTACACAACTCCTGACTTGCCCAATGATGAGTACTGACCCAAGGACGTAGACCAATGCCCAATGATCCAAGTACTCTCAGAAGACCCGGTACTGTACACCATTGCCAGGCATCCCAATAAACTGATGTCCTATCACTTCTGTTTTTGCAGTTACACAGGCTCAGCACTCCTGGATTTGGGTGCAGATCAAACCCTAGTCAACAGCAGCTTTGTGGACAAGTTCAAGCTAGCCACTAATCCTTTGAGGATTAAAAACTTGGCCCTGGCTGATGAACACCACATTGCTGTAACAAGGGAAACTGCCCCCTTCTCTGTCATGCTTGAGAACCTACACTCTACCATCTAAGGCCCTGTCATTGACTTCCCGAAGTTTGACATTGTACTGGGGTTAGACTGGTTACAAAAGAACACTCCTCACATAGACTGGGCAACCTCAGTGTTGACCATCAAGCGCAAGGGCGTCAACCACCAGATCTACCCCAACTCAGTGGACCAACTCCTACGCAACCACTTCTTTGTGCGCATCACAGAGACCCTGGACAAAAAGGAAAACCTGAAGGCAATTGACTGGGACTTCTGCCAGTACAATATCATACACTTCAAAGATCACCAGGATACCTCCACGCCTCAGGACTGCAAAATTGTGGCCTGCCATCCAGAAATCTTCAAAGAAGCGCTACCTGGGCTGCCCCCTGAGAAACACATTCAGCACTCCATCCAACTCAAGGAGGCTGTACCCAAGACGCGCCCTATTTACAGGCTGACCCCAAATGAAGACAACGCATTATGCGCCTACCTCAAGGAGGCATTGGAAAAAGGTCTTATCCATCCCTCACAATCCCCTTTGAGGCTGCTGTATTCTTTATGGCCAAGAAGGACAATACCTTACGTCTGGTCACAGACTACCAAGCCATAAACAAAGTTACCATCAAGAATTGTTATCTACTACCACTGATTGACAATCTCTTTGACGCCTTGGGAGGAGCCACAGTCTTCTCCAAGATTGATCTGACTGCAGGCTACAACCAGATTTGTATTAAGGAGAAAGACATCCCCAAAACAGCCTTCTGCACTAAATACAGCTCATATGAATGTGTGGTGCTTAACTTTGGCATGACAAACGCCCTGTCCACCTTTGTGACCTTCATGAACAAAGTATTTGCACCACACATAGGCAAGCATGCCCTAGTCTACCTGGACAACATCATTGTCTACAGCCACTTAGTGGAACAGCACTACAAAGACTTAGAGGCAATCTTTGCTACCCTGGCACAACACAAAATGTTGGCCAAGCCCTCCAAGTGCCAGTTCTTCTGCAAGCAATTACCCTTCCTGGGGCACATAGTCTCAAAGGACGGCATCAAACCTGACAGTCAAAAGATACAGGCCATATGCAAGATGCTGCCACCCAAGGATAAGTTGGAACTCCGCACTTTCTTGGGGATGGTGGCCTATGTATGCCGCTTTATACCTGACTGTGGCATTTTGACTGCCCCCTATCCACCATAACAGGCGCCAAATCCAAGTTTGTGTGGACCCCCAATGTGACCTCTGCTTTAGACGCCTCAAGGAGAAGCTCATGACAGCTCCCATCCTGCAATGCCCCAAACGTATAAGCCACAGGATGGTCCACTTCTTTGTCATCTAGTTGAGCCAGGATGGCCCCAGTAGCTAGGTTGCTAGCATTTGTGTATAGGATAAATTCCTTATTGTAGCTGGATACACTAAGATGGGAGCC
>QTSX02002675.1:0-11410 GCA_014839935.2 Entomophthora muscae | reverse complement strand
CATAACAAAGTGATAGGGTTCAGGGTGGGGGGTGTCTTGTGCAGGCAAATGGGGGGTCTGCTCGAAGATAGGCGTGACTGGGACCACTACTTGGTCCATATTAGCGGGGACAAACAAGTTTTTCATCAGCTGGTCGACATAACTGTTCAGCACAAAGTAGAAGTGGAGCTGCATGTTAGAATGAATTAAAATACTTACTTTTAAAAGCCACGCGGCGAAGAAGAAAGCAATCAATGGAATGACAACGCCTATCTGACAGCTTCTTTTTCCAGATGAATCACATATTACATCCCACGATGCTAGGGCAGCAATAAACACAATCACCAGACCAATTCCCAAGAGAATTGTTTCAATAAGCATAAAATATTGAAGGTACTGAACCTTTTTGTATTTTCTCTAAAATTTAGCTTTGCATCTCACATGTATACCTTAACAATTCCGTAGAGTCCAACGCCAGCAAATGATACAGCTGCAATGGAATAGACAATATTGACCCTATACATGGATGCATGCTGCGTCAAAATGCTCATTGGTACGGTAAGGATGCCACCATAAATAATCTGCAGGATAGCAAGGACAATGCAACCAGTTCGAAGGTCGATACAGCAGCAACATGATCTAGGTTTTGAAAGCATATCTGCTTTGCCCATCTCAAGCCCTTGAAATAGGGTGATTCGGGGAATCCATCATATTCACCTTTTATTCCTAGACACGCTTGCTTCCAGTCACTTTGCCAAAAGAGAATTCGAGTTCTCCCACATCCATTAGAAAAAGGATTTATTTTAGGCTTTATATTTGTGTGGAATTATCGGGAGAATTAATATATAGAAAAGTGAGTCTGTCTGGATGTAATGTCACCTCGAGTGGGCTCAAGCCGTAAGGGATTTGACTGAATTGTTTTTTAATTAAATTTATTTTAAAATTGATAATCAAGCCAAGAGCTCAATTCAGCTTATCCTTACATGCATCTTTGAAAGTACACATATTGAATTCAGTGGGGTGTGGTCTAAATCATGTTGAACTGAAATATAAGCCACTTGAACTTTAATAAAATTTTATTTGCTTATTGAATTTTAAATTAATGGTTAACCCCATTCAACCATATCAAAGTGGCTTATCTGTATAGATTACCCAACTCTAGAATGGGTGGATTAAAATTAGAAAGGAAGCAGCAATTGTTTAAGATCCTTTTATATGATTGGATGTTTAAACTCTGCTGATGATTGAATTGACCAATGAAAAGAGAGCTTGATCAGTTTTAAATATATTAAATTGAAAAAGAAATATAAATTTTATTTTAAGTACAGGATGGTTGGCTTGGAAATTTCGAATCTATCTATTCCAAAGTGAAATAATAGAATATTCCACTCAGATGCATCAGCTGATCCAAGTGACTACATATTGTTTCAGAGTAAACCTTGCTTGCCACAGCTTCATCCCAAACGAACATCAGTGGAGTAAATTGGTTATGATAAAATTATGTTTTAATATAATAATTTTCATGAAATTTAGAGGATTAGATCAATTTTTCAGATGATTCTGATTAAAATGGTACCAAACATGATAGCTCTAGATGATGAGATATATAATTAAGTGCTGTAGTCGGGTTCATTTCATAATCAAAGGCTCAGACTCAATTTGATATTATCTAAATTTACTTTTAATATACACTAACAAACTAAAATCATGTATCGCAGTGAATACTAAGCCGATTTTGATGTCCAATAGCTTATTTTAAAGCTGCAGATCAGCGCTACATTTTGAAGAGATTTAAAAATTGAATACTAAATTTTAAAATAGTTAGTTTATCTTTACTAAACTTAAAAGTGATACTATATTTATTTAGGTTTAGTTTTTATTTATACTTGAAGCATACAATTTTAATTTTAAATTTAAATAAATATAATTAAAATTACCTTTTAATAAAGCAATTAAATATTATTAAAATTAAACATGTGATAAGTAATACAAGCCTAAAAAGACAATAAAATAATTTTAATTGATTTATTAAATTCAACTTTAATTCTGTCCATGGATGGGGCAACCACCTAGTACTTGATAATGACCCTTTATCCTAATAAAAACTAGGGCTGCTTCAGCCAAGCCCCAGGTATAGGGCTGCGTCGTCCCACCCCCGGACAAAGATCTTCTTTTTTCCGGCATTCTAGAAGATCGGATTTAAAATCAGCTTTAAATAGAAAATATATTATCTTCTACATTTTCAGAACTTCGGACAGAATCCGGGTTTTGTCCGGGGGTGGGACGACGCAGCCCTACCCGGGTAGCCACGGCCGGTTTCTGGCTCTGATCCACCTGCTTCAAAGATTTATTTAAATTGTATAAATATTAAAGTATTCTGTTCTAGCTGTAGCGGCCAAGAGCCGGAAGCTAGCCGGGGCTGAGCCGAAGCATCCCTATATGAAAGCAGCCAAGCCTCTAAAGTATCCGTGTTAGGAGAAGATCGTGTTGCAGTTGGTGGGCTGCTTTTAGGGTAACTGTGCTGGTATAGGCCTATTTAGTGCGTGAGCTGCTAGAGGGCCAAGATTTATGACAGCAAGTATATTAGTCTGTCAATACCAAAAGTTACTATTGATAAAACAGCCACCACTGGAATAAGTCATTATACCAATCTCCTTCAATCAAGCAAATAAGCAGAACCTGTTTGTTTCCAATGAATAATGGTATTCTAGCAGTAAATATTCTGCTGCTTAGTGAGACACCAACGAGCACAGGAAACAAGGACACACAGGAAACAGAACCATACGAGAATGAACCACACGGGAAACAACCACACAAGTATGAACCGCACAACAGAAACAACCACACGAGAATGAACCACACACTGGAGCCAGAAGCATAGGGACACCTGAGACACGAAACACAAGAACCAGACACCAGAAGAACCCAGAAGCACAGGGATTCTGGGAACTAAAGCTACCAAAAACAATTTAAATGGTTAGTAAGTATAAGGAATCTGGACGTACCAAACCGACAGAGCAGAGGAGGCAGCGACCAGGAGCATAGTTCATGCAACGGAGGAGGACCAGGCGGGGGAATGCACCACAAGAAAGGTCGACAAGGCAAAAGAAGTCAAAGGTTCTTTTAAACCTAGTATCCCAATTCAGTCCAAGCTTAGCTTATTTATATCCGCTTGGATGTGCTCTAAAGCTGTCTGTGTTGCGGTTACGTCATTTCACTGTATAGGGTTACATTTGGCTCTCGACACCTAATGTCAAATAATTGTCATGTTGCTTAGCAACTGCTGACACATGACGGAATGCGAAAGGTTTAAAATAAGCAGCCCTTAAACATAAATAATCCAAGACTATCAATGCAAATTAATTCCTGTCAATCAGATGTTAAATATCCACCCTTAATTAATTATTGAAATAGTTAAAATGATATAAATTGTTCTGCACATCAATTTTATTATTTTTTGTTTGGATATAATTGGACTTTTAAATGGTTTTACTTCTTAATTTAGTCATTTGATTCGACATGAAGATAGTAAAAATTAGTTTGAACTCAAATAAGTAAACTTTTGAGATAATGTATCTTCTCTGCTTCAATAAAAAATGCATGTTCTTACTAAAGGGATAAATTTATATTGAAAATTTCACTATAGATAAATATGCCTTACTCCATATTTACCTGTTTTTGGGATAACCTCTTGATATAAATGACAGAAACTAATTTATGTTAAACTTACTGATCAATTTTAAGAACGAACATCAACACAATTCAACTAAGAAACGTGTTTTCAGAAACTTAATTTAACATTATTTTATAATTAAAAAGACGTAACTTTGATTTTTAATAATTCTCCTATTTCTAAAGTGGCATACAAGAATCATTTTTCTAAACATCTTAACTCACATAAATATACCAGTTTAAAGTTCATTGTTATAACATTACTTCACAATAAAAGGTAGTTTTTATTGGAGAGTGAACCATTGATTGTCTAATTTAACCAAGTATGCGATAAAGCTTTTTAACTTTTCATATTGATAGAATTGTTTATATGATATAGAAAAAATTCTTACTGTCTTAAAACAACACTAAATTGTTATCAATCAGAAAATAACTAATTTGTCCTTTAGGGGTAAAATATCTGCTTGAGTTATCACAAAGAGTAGTTTTTAAAACTACATGCATTTTTAATCAGGATTAAAAGGATTGATTAATAATAGATAATTCTATCTAAACATAAATCTTTATGGAAAATTCAAAACAAGAGAATGGTATGGTTGAGCAGTACTTAAATACTAACTTGTGGTCTAATAAAAATGGCAATAATGGTTTAACTTTAAATATTTTCATTATGTAACCCATTTTAATTAAGGATACTTAAAAACCATAATTTTTTTTGGTTTTGTAGATACCTGTACTATTACTGTAAATTCAGAACCTAAACGTAAAAATGCGGGATTGTCAAATCCTTGGTCCAAATTTTGAATCACTTTTGCAGGATGGCCTTTTTTAATTAAATTGATTTTTATATTTATTTGAATTTTTAAAGATGTGGGAACTCACAGACACTTTTTAAAGTTCAAGTTGAACTGCATATTTCCAATGGACAAAATGAAAAACTGGAATCAGATTTGAAGTGTTCAAATCCATCAACCATTTTCATTAAGTTTACTATGTTTTTTGGAATTGTGGGATTGTCAAATCCATGAACCAAATTTCAAATCACTTTTGAATTCCACTAGTAAACTCAGATATTAATTGCAAGAACTGGAATCCAAATTGAATGTACATTAAAAAACTAGGACAAATCAACCCAAATCAAGAAGTTCCACTCTGAATAAAATCAAATGAAAAATCCAATCTCAACAACCATGTTTAGACATGAAATTAAAAGAAATGTAAAATTGTCTAAACTGGAAATGATGCAATATTCTGCACTCTAAATCACTAATATAGCAACCACAAAACCATATAATGATATATGAGCTACCCTCCTGATGATGCAGAAATTTTTTAAAAGTTTTTTGGCCCTCGGTGTATCCAGGGGCCAAACAAGCATGTTTTGAGGAAGGAAGGAGAGGTGGGAAAGATAAACCATCAGCTTACTACACTATGTATTTGTGTATTGCTATTAAGGATGCTTGGTTACAGTAGATTTTAAAAAACACTAATAATAAAATATAATTATATATTACAATCTATTTTATTGCATTGTCTTTTCCTTGATGTGCTGATAGTTCATTTGTTGTTGATAATGTGCTTGAGTTTAATTGGATAGTTTCACCTCCAGTTGCCTTGGCAATAGGAAATCAAGTTGCCTCTGCAACCGCAGCTGGTCTCAGGGAGGCAACTTGATTTCCTATTGCCAAGGCAACTGGAGGTCAAACTATCCAATTAAACTCAAGCACATTATCAACAACAAATGAACTATCAGCACATCAAGGAAAAGACAATGCAATAAAATAGATTGTAATATATAATTATATTTTATTATTGGCGTTTTTTAAAATCTACTGTAATAAAGCATCCTTGATACCAATCCATTAACACATAGTGTAGTAATCCGGTGATGTTTCACTTTGAAGTTTTTTCTTTCCCACCTCTCCTTTCTTCCTCAAAACATGTTTGTTTGGCCCCTGGCTACACCAGGGCCAAAAAACTTTTAAAAAATTTCTGCATCATCAGGAGGGTAGCTCATATATCATTATATGGGTTTGTGGTTGCTATATTAGTGATTTAGAGTGCAGAATATTGCATCATTTCCAGTTTAGACAATTTTACATTTCTTTTAATTTCATGTCTAAACATGGTTGTTGAGATTGGATTTTTCATTTGATTTTATTCAGAGTGGAACTTCTTGATTTGGGTTGATTTGTCCTAGTTTTTTAATGTACATTCAATTTGGATTCCAGTTCTTGCAATTAATATCTGAGTTTACTAGTGGAATTCAAAAGTGATTTGAAATTTGGTTCATGGATTTGACAATCCCACAATTCCAAAAAACATAGTAAACTTAATGAAAATGGTTGATGGATTTGAACACTTCAAATCTGATTCCAGTTTTTCATTTTGTCCATTGGAAATATGCAGTTCAACTTGAACTTTGAAAAGTGTCTGTGAGTTCCCACATCTTTAAAAATTCAAATAAATATAAAAATCAATTTAATTAAAAAAGGCCATCCTGCAAAAGTGATTCAAAATTTGGACCAAGGATTTGACAATCCCGCATTTTTATATTCAGGTTCTGAATTCACAGTACAGGAAGGGCAAGGAGTGGGACAAGTACAGCATACTAGATGCAAGTGGACGGTATAGCATCATTTTCAGCTTAGACAATTTTACATTTCACTTAATTTCATGTTTAAACATGGTTGTTGAGATTGGATTTTTCATTTGATTTTATTCAGAGTGGAGCTTCTTGATTTGGGTTGATTTGTCCTAGTTTTTTAATGTACATTCAATTTGGATTCCAGTTCTTGCAATTAATATCTGAGTTTACTAGTGGAATTCAAAAGTGATTTGAAATTTGGTTCATGGATTTGACAATCCCACAATTCCAAAAAACATAGTAAACTTAATGAAAATGGTTGATGGATTTGAACACTTCAAATCTGATTCCAGTTAATTCATTTTGTCCATTGGAAATATGCAGTTCAACTTGAACTTTGCAAAGTGTCTGTGAGTTCCCACATCTTTAAAAATTCAAATAAATATAAAAAAGCAATTTAATTAAAAAAGGCCATCCTGCAAAAGTGATTCAAAATTTGGACCAAGGATTTGAAAATCCCACATTTTTATGTTCAGGTTCTGAATTCACAGTACAGGAAGGGCAAGGAGTGGGACAAGTACAGCATACTAGATGCAAGTGGACGGTAAGCACCGCAATGAGGTACTACAACCTCAGCAAGACTAAGGATGATCAGGATGACCATCCCATATCTGCTTTGGATATAGGGGATAACCTCAGCAGAGGGTTGCAGGATTGGAGGAGGAGGAGTGAAGCTGCTGGCCCGTCCAGGGCTGGGCCCTGGCTGGCAGTCCATTGCTACAGGTTCTACTAGGTGAAGTACTGGTGATTGAGCTGGTTGATTTGGGATTGTCCAAGGTGATAAAAGAATATGGGGAAGAAAGGCAAAGACTACTCTATGGACCATACACTTTATTTAACGTTTTCTGTGTCTGACTTGATTGTAGGGAAGTGGGTTTTATACCACTCATCTGGTCTTCCTTGGAAGTGACTACTGAAAGCTTCTTGGTGAACTCTAGTAGTTCATCCCTTGGTCACAGGTACTTTGGGTGAGGAGGAGGAATTCTTGAGAACAGGGGATAGGGTCTCAAGAATCTTGGACTGGGTTGTGGAAGGGAAGTTCACTGGGTCTGGGCCATTGGATTGGTTGGTTGACTTATGGCTGGGGGCTGAACTAGGAACTTGGTTTGGCTCATCTGGTTTCACCTTGAAATTGGCTGGATTGCTGGAAGCCAATTGGTGACTAATTATGTAAAGTTCAATAATTTGGGGCTGGGTTTGTTTGACAGGTTGGACTTGCTTATGAGTTGAGGGATTGTCATCTGTAGGAAAATCTTCCTGGATGAGTAGCTCCTCTTCACTCCTTGAGCCAATGAAGTAGTTAGAAACCCCAGTGGATGCTTGGGTTGCATTGGCTTGAGACTCTTCTTCAACTGGGTTTATTTGATTAGGAGCAGATTCTGGAATATCCTTCTGTAGGTGATGTTTCATTACATCAGTGGGTGTAATTAATTTATCATTTGGGTTTGGTTGTTGGGTGATAATGGGAATAGAACTGGTGGTCAGAACTGGAACTGTATTATTAGCCAAGTTATTCAACAAACCCAGTGGATACTGGATTTGCTGAATAATCCAGCAAACATCATTTATTTTTAGATAGGAGCCACCTAGCTCATTTTTAGCATTGGAGCTGGTGGCTCTGCTACCATTGGGGGCTGCTAGCCCCCTGGCCCAGTTAGCAAACTGACCCTGATTGCTTCAACAATTTCTGTTGTTGAAAGTAGATTTAAACTGATCTCTCTTTCAAGAGTTGGTTCCCACCCGCCCTGGTGGTTCAAACGGGGTTCAATTGTCAGCAATATTCCTGACAACACCTTGTTTCAAGATAAACTTTTGTGTGCAATCAAACTCAAAGAGAAAAATAAAAAATTGCAGCAGTTCCCCCTGATTAGGGAAACTGCCACAAAACATTGGGCCAAAGAATTGGAAATTAAAAAGGATTTTTGGGGAAAACAGGTTTTACACCCCAGCTGCGGACCGCGCAGCCAGCTGCCAGCCAGCCAGCGGGGGACGGCACACCTCCCACGGCGGGACTGTCCACCCCTGCTGAATGGGGAAATTGCTCAATTTGGAAACCCAAAAAGGCAATTTACCCAACCCCAAAAGGAGGGGGAACTGCTGCCCAAATTTGGAATCTACCAAATTTGGGAGGGGCTGACAAGCTGCCCAACACAACCATTCCTGCATTAACTGCAGGAGTCAAATTTGGATGCATGAAAACATCCAATGATACACCAAACCAATGCAAGCCCAGAAATAATAATTCATTGTCTTCACACCACTTCCAATTCCCCTCCCAAAAGGAAATTCCAGACAACACCAAGTGTTTGGGGTTCCCTGTCCAATGTTTTGCACTATTCATGCCCCACAAGGATGATAGTATATAATAAAGCCAAATCACTTGATGATAGTTTGTGCTATCATTGAGTGAAATTACCCCTCAATAGTACCACATAAATCAATCCAAAAACTTTACCTACAAGAATTTAAACTAGACACTAAGCTTTGTCTGCCCTTCCCCAGGATCAGAAGATGAATCATCTAATCTTCTCAGCTGTCCTCACAGCCTGCCTAGGAATTGAGGGCCACCAATATAACCAACAGCATGGGCCATTCAACAAGCCACCTGGTAAGTATTACTACATGGAGCCCACACAGCTCAACTCCTCCAAGCAGTACTCCTGGCCCACGCTAGTATCACCCCACTCCATCCAGTCTGTAGCCATATACACCTGTATATACTACGTACCCATGTATTTTGCCAGTAATTTTGGACGCTATAACGTGCACACCAAAGTCTTTTGATTGATGATGACAGTCTATCCAATTGTGACGGCACTCACAGGCTTCCAAGTTGCCAACTTGGTCCCCTATTTTGCTAGAATACTCCCCCAATTGTTGGGTCTTTACATCAATTCCCCCAGAGGGTTTGTGTGGTTTACTGTGTTTTTGCTTGGCAGGGGGTGCACGGGTTCAAATCTGGTAGTTGGGAATTGGGACTGGCTGGCCCTTATGATTAACTTGCAAAAAAATAAAACAAATGGGTTTAATTTGATTCCGTCCATGTTTCTTGGCACCATTTTTTCTTTGATAGCTTTACTCAAGTCACTGTAGGACAGATCTTCCAAGAAGCCAGCAAAGATCCCCAAGCCAACCAAGAAGGTGCCCAAAGCCCCTACAGCAACAAAAACCCAGTCAAAGCGCCCTAAGAGGAGCTGAAGACAAAGGAAAAGATCCCAATTATGCAAGTGAAGAGCCCTCCCCTGCCCCCTCCTCCTTTCCAAGCTGTATTGATCAGAAGGAGATGAGGTCCCACCAAATAAGAAAGAAGGAAGAAAGGAATATACCCAAGGTTCCAGAACCCTGGTGAAGCCCCAATGAAATAAACCCAAGGGATTGATCCCATTCCAGCCCAGGAAGCCCACAGATCCAACTCCAAAAAATTCCCCTCCACTGCCCAATGAATCTGCACCCCCATCCTTCTCATCAAGTATCAATAAAGAGGATCCTGATGATTACCTTTCTATCATCAAGCACTGATTGGGCCATGGAATCCCTTCAAGGTGCACATCATACATGACGCCAAAGGAGAGTTTAAGCTCCCAAAGAAGCCTCCTCAGATTTCCCTTCTGATGCCTGTCAAGGGAGGTGAGGTATAGTCTATGATGGCAATGTTTGTGATTGTGTTGGCCAGAGAAGAGGGGGAAGAAGCAAGCATTATGTATGTGAGGGTAGAAGCTGGTCTCTGGGGATCAACCTGGAAGGATGGGGTAGAACTATGGGTGAAGAGGGAGGGCATCCATACAGCTCTCCTATTAATCTTATTGAAAAGCTCAGAAAGGGGTCCCTCTACCAGATGGTTCCAATCTCCAAAGATATCAAGGCTTCTGATCTGGCAGCCAAGGCCAAAAACCTCCCAAGTAACAAGAACCGGAAGCTCATCCCTGGCCACAACCCCTTAGTGAAGTACATCTGTGACAAACCCTGCGGCCTATGCCGGGTAAGAAATCTGCCATGGTCCAAGGAGAGTTAGTCTTGACAGATGAGTTAATGATGCTCAATTGTGATGAGGTATTCCCTTTACATGATGGGCCTACAGCAGAGATAAGAATTATATGCTATGCTAAACAATAGAACCTGGAGCAATTAAGATATTCAGCAACCTGGTTATGTGACGGTACCTTTGCAGTATGCCTGCCTTTTTTACCAACTATGGGTTGTACATTCCCACATCAATTGCAAGGTTCTCATATTAAATCCTTTCTGCTTCCCAGAGCAACAGACAAGATCAACACTGGAGCATTTAAGTTCCTTCAGGAGAGGATCTGGACTAACCCAGCAATAAATAGAGTCCCCCAGGCCACAAAACTAGAGCCAATCCAGATGATGATGAAAGGATGAAGCCATCCTTGCTGCAGAAAAACAAGCTCATGACAGAGCTCTTGGCCCCTAAGGTATCATCATGGGCTATGAAACTGCCTGGTATACCGCCTTTGTAAGTACCTCTGACAGAGAGGTCCAGGGGTGCTCTTTCTGTCACTGGCCGGCAGTTGATAGGCGGCTGAAGGGTTGATCTGAGCTCAGCAATCTATAGGGCTAGCCCAGGTAAATCTGGAGTGTATCAAGAAAGCCTTTTCATCCCTATGCTAGGATCCATATGCCAAGAAGGATGTTGGTGCTGTCTACCCTTTTGTGGAATATCATGAGCCACTGGGGATTGGAGGTAAGGTGCCAGGTGCAGCAGTAAGCCCACCACCAAAGCTAATTAGAACTGGTACCCGGCAGCTCTGGTGGATGAGATGAAAGCTGGGTTGTCTTTGGAGGGCTGATATAACCATATCAAGCCCTCCTTTGGAACTGACCCCAGATACTACCCCTTCTATAAGCATCTCAAAGCCCAGCAGGGGAGGGCTGTTGCGCCTGTCAGAGATATTGAGGATTTCCCATCCAAGAAGAGAACTGCCAAAGAGAAGCAATACCAAGGGGAGATTGAGGGGGTTATTGGGACCATATATAAGCTTTCTTAGCTTGGGGATATATAAAGGGGACTGCTACAGCTCTTGATAGCAACCAGGTGATCACAGCCCAGTTTTGGATGAAATTTATTGATATTTTCCAACTTTGCATACAGCT
>QTSX02002674.1:0-11468 GCA_014839935.2 Entomophthora muscae | reverse complement strand
CTGCAATTATTATTTTATTTTACTAGTGGCATTCATTTATGATTTGAAATTTGGTTCTTGGATTTAACAGTCCCACAATTCCAAAAAATATAGTAAACTTAATGAAAATGGTTGATGGATCTGAATGCTTCAAATCTGATTCCATTTAATTAATTTTGTCCACCTGAAACACACAGTTTAACTTGAAATTTGTAAAGTGTCTATGGGTTCTCAAATTTTAAAACTCAAATAAAAATACAAAGAATTCAATTCTTATTAAAAAAGGCCATCCCACAAATGTGATTTGACATTTGGACCAAGGATTTGATAATCCCGTACCCTTTTACCTCAAGGTTCTGTTTCTACAGTAGTTGTCCCTGATAAAACCAGCATCTTTCTTGCTGTTTCAGAAGTTATTTGATTCAAGTCCCATTGTGGAGGGGGCTTGAAACACAATTCATTAGTGGCCATGAAAGTTGGAGTCAGAGTTGATTCCCAAGCTAAGAGGTCTACCTGAAGACTCAGAGTTAATGGAATTTGACAGGTATATTTAAGCTTTTTTCTAAAAAAAAAAGAGAAAATAATAGCTAATGGAAAAAAGGGCTAGCACTTATTGGTGTGGTTAGAACATTTATATAGTTCCCAAAGTGGCTATTAAACCCATACATACACAAGGCTGTAATAGAATCACCATACACGATAAACTAAAAAAGGGTAAGTGGTAGGTGAAAAATAAGGAAAATAACCAAATTTGGGAGAGGATCAAATTGGGTTTTAGAAACTCACACTGCAGAGCAAACCAACAGGAAAGCAAATTTGAGGACTTCATGACTCAAATTTGAAGGGTTGAGACTCTCCAGAGCCATTATTAAAATTCCAGAGGAGTGCGAATTCGCGACATTATTGCAAGGTGGGGTCAAAATACATCTATTTTACTTTGGATATTTTTTTGTAGCTTAAATTTAAAACATTAAATTCTTAAATTTTTCGTACATTGCCTCTAACTTATAGGCTACTATTCAGAAGTCATTTGTTTTATCTGTAGGCCTATTTTAATACCATTTTTAATAAAACTTTATATTCCTTGGTTTTATTCTTGTCCTTTTAAAGTTAGCAAATTAGCGGCCCAATATTTAGTTTTGGGTTCATTACCAGCACCTCTATGCAACAAAATTTTACCTTCACTTTTGACTTTTTTTAAAAAATTACAGAATTACGGAAGCTTTTGTATGAGTGTACTTCAAGAAGTAAATTTTACTGGGTTCTATTAATTTTAATAAAAAGGTAGTCTAAATACAAATCCAATAGAATATGACAAGCCCTTATTGGCCAGGATATCATGGCTTGAAGAAAGCTTCATAGAAATAATCCTTTTATTGCCCGACAAAATAATGGTTTTAAAGAGCTTTTGAAAAACTACATGATATAAATGAGATATGTGGATCAGTTTGCTTCTCCAGCCTGGAGTGGTATGAAGTAATAAATATTTGGATGAAAACAGTGGATGCAAGGCATTTTTAGCATGTTTAGAATAACATGACTGGCTAGTTTTTCTGGGCTGGGATGACCATAAGAGTGTTTCCCTGTCTTGCAAAGGCTTTGGTATCATACCCGTATTTGGAAAAGAAGTCGCTATCCAACTCAATCGAGCAGCCCTTGCAGTCCTGGCGATCGGCGCAAAATACTCGGAACTCATACATGCCAACCTTCACGACGTTGAAGGACCACTCACCAACAGGGTTGGCATCGTTCTGGACGGCAGCGCAGGCAGTAATCTGATATGAATCCTTAAAAGAGTCCAATGCAGTAGCAAGACATTGTCTGCGGGTAAAGCACAGGGAGGATACTGAAGCTAGGAATGCAAAGCAAATAGATTTCATTGTTTTTAGTATCACGCTCGAAGGCAGGCATCGCTTTATAGCCTTGACCAGGCCAATCCTGAAGTCATTCGTTGGTGCGCCTAGATCTAACATGACGTGTGTGATTCAGGGTAGGATCTGACTTAACATTTGATTTGAGTTTACACTTAGATTTAAATCCATAAGGAACTCTCTCCAGAAATATCGATCATCCAACTCCTTATAACCTGATGATGAAATAGATGAGGCAGGCTCTGTCTTCCATCCCGACGACTGTTGAAAATTAGATTGTATATCATGGTTTCAAAGCCAATACAGTTGAAGCCAGGATCGCCAAGTATTTCCACATGTTTAGTATGCCTTTTTATTAATATTTATTCAAATATTGCTGCCACTTTGCAGTCATAGTTGCAAATATCAATGGTCATACAAAACTAACTTGCAAAAGTATCAAATACAATAGCGTAGCCCTTGAAACATCCAGTGGTTTTATGATATCCACTCCTAAAGTATTTCAAGAGCTTAAATCAAGCACAAAGCCTCTAAAAGCTACAACAACTAGCCCTGGAGATTTTAAGAATAACCCACGATCAAGCCATCGAATACCCCTTAGACGTGCAGTTGGGATGGTCAAGGCTTTTAAATTATATCCACTGAATAATTTTATTTAAAAATAAATAAATTTGGCCCCAACTCCTACTATACACCGTATCATTCAACTTTCAGATCTATACTAATGCACCCCGCTTCATCTATCCAAACATGTGATGGCTAGAGTAGGGACGGGTGCCAAAAATGCCACAATTTGTTTTGTGACCAAGCTCACTCGTGTCAATCCGTTTTGTGGTTTTGACGTTGGGCACAAGCAATTTTGTGACCTTCAAGTCACATCACAAATATGCTGATATGTTTTGTGACTTTGTGACTTTGTGAGGTAGGGCACAATTGTAACCGCTACGTATTGTGATTTACTCCCAAAGTCACAAGACAAATATGCACAAATTGTGCTACAACCAAGCTAAATTATTTAATCTCGTACAAGCTATTCTTTCTGGTTGATGATATATTTTTAGAACCTTAAATAAAAAAGTGTTAACCCATAGTTAACTAAAACAAACTGTGGTTCAATCAAAACCATTATTGTAAGATATCGACAGATAAAGATATAATATATTGTAGTTAAATATAAAAGATTAAGCCCTACAACTGCTCTAATTTTAAATCTTGGAGCTTGCACAGAAATGATAGCCCATGTTTTATCCTTAAAATTCATTTTGACTTTACATCATGTGCCTTGCACAAGATAAAATCATCCAGTCCATCCTTGAAAACTACCATCATTTTATACTTTGTGAGCTACAAAATGGAGCGAGGCACAAGTTGTGACCTGCCTCAAAAGTAGGGTTGGGACGGGCACAAAATCTACACAATTGGTTTTGTGACCAAGCTTTGATTGGCACAATTGGTTTTGTGACTTTGTCAGTTGAGCACAATTCATTTTGTGACCTTCATGTCACATCATAATTCATGCATATTGGTTTTGTGTTTTTAGGGAGCAGTACACAATTTCAACTGCCACATTTTGTGCCCTGCTCTAAAAGTCACAAAACAAATCTGCATGAATTGTGATGTGACTAAGCACAATCTCATGTGGTTTTGTGTTGTGTCCAATCATAAGTATGTAAGCTATTCCTTTCAATTGAAGTAGATATTTATAATATTTTGATTGGTGTTTTAAAATAATTATCTAAAGCAAACTGTGGTACAATCAAATCTATCATTGTGAGGTAATAGAAGGTAAAGCTTTAATAAATTCAATTTAAAAAATAAAGTCCCACAACTGAACTTCATCTAATTTTACATCCTGTGCCTTGCACAAAATAACACCACCTGTTTCACCCTTGAGAACCATTCTAATTTTACATCTGTGTCCCTTCACAAAATGAAATCATCTGTTTCATCCATGAAAACCACCTTCCTTTTATATTTTGTGATCTACAAAATGAAGTGAGGCACAAATTGTGGCCTACTTCAAAAGTTATGATACAAAATCACATGGATTGTTTTGTGAACCAATCCAAAACATCCAAAAAAATGGTTTTGTGACACTGTGTTTGCACAATTGCTGTTTCTGTCCCTTTCCTACTCAAAAGATGTGGCAAAAATATGTACAGATTTTTGTGACCTACTCCAAAAAATGCTTAAAAGCAGTTTTATGACTCTTTGATAAAAAATATTTGTCCATCCCAACCCTAAAAAGGATATAATACTCCATTTAAATGCATCACCTGATCCAAGTTGCTGCAAATTATTTCAGAGTTAACCATGCTTGCTACAGTTCATCTCAGTAAGAATGTCTGTGAAGTAGCTGGTAATAATATTATTAAGGCTAAACATAATAGTCTTCATAAACTTTAGAGTATCTAGATAAACTCTTTAGCTGATTAAAATCAAATGATAATAAAAATGATATCTTATCTTCTCTAGATGCTGAAATAAAGAGTGATGTATTGGAATTGGGCTTGTGTCATTATCAAAAGCCACAACCCAATTCAATACATATAAATTCACCATTAATACACACTCAAAACTAAAAAAATATGTCTCTGTGAATACTAAGCCAATTTATATGTTCAATAGCTTATTTTAAAGCTACAGATAAGCTCTACAATTAAAGAGATTTAGAGCATCAAACAATAAATTTTCAATTTTAATTCCAGCTTTACTAAACTTAATAATAGTACTTCACTCATTTATATTTCTATTTTTTATAATTGGAATATATAGTTTTATTTAAATAAATAAAAGTGGAATAAGTATTTTAAAAAAGACTGTGTTGGGAATTTTGACCAAGCAATGATGCCAATTATGACAGAGCCCACAGATTGGGATTGCTTTAACCAAATCTATAAATTAGTAGTACAAAATACAATGATACTAATTATGACAGAGCTTGCAAATATGAATTGCAGCTACCAAATAATATAAATTGGTAGTATAATTTATATGCATATTGGATCAGCAGTAGTCTGCTGACCTGAGCCTTAAACTAGCCAATGATAAGCGCCGCCGCGGCACTTTAAAAATACAAAAGCGTTGCAGCGCCGCCTAGGGACTGGATTAGGCGCCAAAGCGCCAAACTACTTTTACGTCAAGTGTTGCCACACTAACTGAAAATTATTGCAAGTGCCAAGGCGCTGCTTTACTTTTACATCAAGCGCTGAGGCACTGGGTTTGATTCCCCATAATCTCAAATTCCCACATTTATCACATTTATCACATTAATAAGCATTAAGCTTGCAGTATGCCAGAGAATTAGGAAGTGATCCTGAAGTACTAAATTATTCCATGCCAGCAAGGATCACCTGTGCTGGGTGAAGATGAATATATTCTATTGGTTGACGTGCAATAAGCGCCAAACCTAGATTAATAATTACCCAAATTAGAGGTGTGTTAGAATGTCCTAGAAGACATTGCTAGCAGCCCAGGAATTAACCTTTGCAGAAGGTATAAAAAGAATAAATTACTCACAATAAAAATAAGCTTTAATCTTGAACCATCTTTGATATATCTTTAGTATGGTTGACCTTTATCCTAATCCTTAAGTGCTTCTGCGCAATCAGAAGCCATTACTGGATAATAATCCTGGTTTCATTCAATCCTGGCTCTTCTGATAAAATACTACTCATATCCTTGCATATGACTGTATTCTGAAAAATGTTCTGTGCCCTATAATCTCAAATAATTGTGGCGCTGTAATGCATAAAGCCCAACAGACTGTTTAATTAATGTTGTGACTGTGCTGTTTTAGCAGAGTTACAAGGGGAAAAATATTTAGAAGATAGATAATAATCTTTATTGTGAGATAGTGATTATATAGCTATTGTGAATCAATGGATAGCAGGAACATGATTGGTGATCACACGGCTGGATGGAAGAGGGGGGTGGCTTGATCCTGTTAATGAGTCAAGCGCCAAATTGAGGTATTCACTGTGAAGGATCATCATTTGTTCATGTTGATGGATTTGGTAATCTGAGTTGACTTCCTAGTATGGCTTTGAGTGACCAGGTAATCAGATTGCAGGTCACAAACCCGCTTGGTTGGAATCTTGCTGGCGGGTTGAGCCTGCGGTTTCAACATTAAGAATTTTAAATTGATTTGGTATTGAATAACCCAAAGCTAAAAAGCTAAAAAAATATTAAATTCATATATTATATTTAATTTTATATCTGCCATTAGGCGGCAACCATCTAGTATCTTCATAAGTACCATTTTTAGGGAGTTGAGTTAGATTCAAGGTATTACAGAATAGTATGTGACATTTCTACTATCAAGTTGGCTTTGCTTCTAGAAGCTAGAGGAGAAGGAAAATGGGGATCATAAATATGCCTAATTGAAGTGATCACATTGTCAGCCTTGACAAAATTATCATTGAAGTTTAGTTATAGATGTTGAGAATCAATCTAGTAAACCAGTTGGCTTTTTTAGCATATTTTATTTATTGGGATTTGGGTTTAAATTATTTTTAATACCAAATTCTTGAAATATTTGACCACATCAAGTTATTCCATTTATTTTATTATATACCTGGCTTATTTGGGTTTTATAGCTCTATAGAAGCAGCTTACCTAGCATTGTTTTGTTTGATTTAGAACCACGTTTTTATTATTTTAGGTTTAGGTTTTTCTTAGTTATTTTCTTCTTTGAGTTTCTTTTCTGGATATCTAAAATACTTGCTAACTTATATAAAATGGCTATACATTTATATAAACTATTAGTGTGAAAGAAAATATTATTTTAATTTCAAACTAAAAAAATTTACCCTTGAATCTCCATTAAATATTTTTAAATGCAACCTTAACAAATGGGTCATTATTTTAGGGATTAGGCCTTTTTCTAATGCACATGCTGCTCAAGTCGCAGCATAACACAGTTCGATTTTGAAAAAGTAACTAATTACATATTTTATATTTAAAACATTAATAACTCAATGAAAAATTAATATTTTTTCACACTGTAAACTATCAAAATGATGCTAAGAATCTTATCTTTCTATTGGTGGAAAGATTTTAATGTGTGAAATACGCTCAATATTAAAGCAAAAGTAATTTAAAAGAGTATAATCCAGATTTTATTATATGATTATATCTAATAATATAAAGTAGATCACTTCAAAGCTAATAAATACTCTTTTTTTAATATACAACAGCTTTTTTTATTTGATGAAATTAAAGATAAGATTGAGAGCTTTATTTTTGAATTTTATTTTATTTAAAAAGCTCAATTATTTAGGATTTTATGATAGTTTGAAGTTAGGGTGTTTTTATCACTGTTTAGATTGATTTTAAGGTTCAAGTGAGCTTCGAACCTCAAATTAAGCATTCTTTAAATGGAATTCTTTAATATTTTATCATTTTAAAAATATGCGAAAGAGTTACAATTAACTGAATACATCATTTTAATTGATTTTCATTGATTACAAAGAGGATACGATGTAATAATAATGTTTAGCTGCTTCACATGTATCACTTGTGCATGAAAACTGGGTATTTAATCAATTCTTCAAACATAAATTCAAGTTCAAACTATAATAAAAGCTATCACACCATTTCTTTCAGAATGGTGTCATTTAGCTTGGTATATAAGAGCTAAAGCACCATAAAGCTTCTAATCCAAAAGACCCCATTCAAAGGCCACATTCTGATCATAACTACTCCAACATTAAGGCGCATTTCAGAGATCTGACCTAATTACAGATTCAAAATACTACCATGTCCTCAGTTAAATTTACTTCTGCCATGCTACCCTTTTTTCCTTGGGAGCTTCAACAAAAAGAGAGAGAATTGCAATGTTAAAAAAGGCATTCCTCTTTATTGCTGGTGATGATCTTGATAATTTCATCAAGCACTTCCTTACTCAAACTGAATTTGGGAAAGCTCAGTTCCTGTCAACTATTTGAATTCAAAAAGACAATGAGTTCATTGAAAACTTAAAGGATCTCATGAAATCTTCTCCCCAAAAACATCTCCCAGCCTTGCGATCTCTGGTTACTTCCAGTTACTCTTTAAAAGAGCTTAATGATATGGGTTTTAATATAACCAAAAGTGAGTTTGAATACTCAAGAAAAATAAATATAAATAAAAATGTAAGTTTAAACAAAAAAAAGCCAAAAAAATAATAACTATTCATTAAAAAAAGAAATAACTAAAAAAATAATTAAAAAATTGCTGGAAAATTCTTTTGAAACAAGCCAGTTTACAAAAAAAGTACCTGAAAAAATTTATAAAGATATAGAAAAAGAGATGAGTAATTACTCAACTGAAATTAAATACTCTCTACTTAAAACAAAAAAAGAAATATATGAAAATATGAAAATAAAAAATGAAATTTCGGTTTCAATTTCTACTTACTATAAATTAATCCCTAAAAATATAATAAAAAGTAAAAAACAAACTGATATGTGCAATATTTGTAATTTACAAAATTCACTAGAAAAAAAGAAGGAAGAATGTAAAAGTAAAAACTTGCCATTACCAGAATCTATAGACAATGACTTAAAGACTATTAATTAGCACCAAGACTTTTATGTTCATCAAAATTGTGAATATAAAAAAGATATCAATGAATTAGATGATGAGTCTTGTGTTGTAGTTATAGATTATAAAGAAAACTTAAAGGTTGGAGGTGGTCCAATTGAGACCAATAATTGTTTTTATTCAAAAAAACCAATCTCATTATTAGGGTTTGCATTAGTTTTTAAGAAAAACAATAAAATTAAATATGAATATCATGATTTTTTGTCTTAAATATTATCACATGATTCTTTATTTTCAGGTGAGTGTTTTGTAAAAATTCTTAAATTAGATAGATTTAAAAAAATAAAAAATATAAAAGTATGGACTGATAATGGAAATCATTTTAGATCATATGAATTTTTATATTACTTATTTAAAGAGGCACCTAAATATATTAAGGGTTCTATAAAATATAATTGTTTTGTGGAATTTCATGGAAAAAGCATTGTTGATGGTCACTTTGGTGTAATATCAAAAACATTAAAAGAGAAAGAAAATCATTTTTATATTAAGAATATAAATGATATTAAAAATATTTTTGAGCAAGAAGAAAAAAGAAAAGAGTTATATAAATCAGCGCTATCAGGCTCAAATATTTCTCAAAAGTCATTATTTTATATTTATGAGAGAAAAGTTAGGCCTATAAGGAAAGAGCCCAAAGTTAAAAATCTGTGCATTAATCTTTCATATTTGATGAAAAATGGGAAGTTGTATACTTCACCTTTAACATTTGAAAGTTTCTCAGAATATTCTGAGATAACTTATCATTTGAAATCATGTGATGATACCAGGGAAACAAAAATATCAGAAGATGCTAGTGGTGCACTAGGGCAAGTTCATGAAGTAGGGCAGCTTACTAGAGGGTGTATTTTAAATAGAGTTATCAGTCTTTCAAAAACAACAAGATTTTTTTCTGAAACAAACTAAGAATATTTATGATGAGCCAAAGATAGGGTAATAGCATTTATAGCTTTGGGGCTGCTATTACTCTCCCATGCAACTCATCATAAATATTTTTGGTTTGTGGTTTGTAGTTTGTAGTAGCACTTAAGATATTTTCAGTGATACTATAAGTTGCAATTTTCAATTCTAAAATTGATGATTTATTTTTAAAAAAAATCATCTAGGCCCAAGATCAATTAAAGTTTTGGAATTTGTTGATTGTATTTTAAGCTTTCTGAATAATTTGAATATGAATAATGTGATTAAGTTATAAAAGAATAAATCTGGCGCCTAGGCATAACAAGAAAAATAATGACCCAAATATTTAAGCCTTCTATGTTCTCCCTTCAGGCTTTAGCGGGATTAATATTTCGTTTTTGATTTTCAAAATCATTTTTTCTTCCTCAGAGCCCCTACTACGTGTTTAGATTTTCAGAGTCCACCAATAAAATAAAAATAGTATTGGAGCTTACAATTAACCAAAATCTGGATACTGTCACATGGCTTGAATCGAAATTACATTGCTTGAGATTGTTCGGAATCGACCAAATAAAATGTTGGCTGGTGTCCAATGGAATATCCTATAAGGCTTCAGATCGATCAATGTGAAGATCAGTTGGTCCTATATCATGCTAGGTCTTTTTTATTAGTCCGCTCAAGGTATGCTAGCTTATATGATAGCATGATTTAAGGGAGATATCTACGTTAATTTAAGCTGGTCATCACATGCTTGGATAGATGAAGCGGGGTGCATTAGCATAGATCTGACAGTTGGACGATACGATGTATAGTAGGAGTGGGTTAAATTTATTTATTTTTAAATAAAATTATTCAGTGGATATAATTTAAAAGCCTTGACCATCCCAACTGCACGTCTAAGGGGTATTCGATGGCTTGATCGTGGGTTATTCTTAAAGTCTCCAGGGCTAGTTGTTGTAGCTTTTAGAGGCTTTGTGCTTGATTGAAGCTCTTGAAATACTTTAGGAGTGGATATCATAAAACCACTGGATGTTTCAAGGGCTACGCTATTGTATTTGATACTTTTGCAAGTTAGTTTTGTATGACCATTGATATTTGCAACTATGACTGCAAAGTGGCAGCAATATTTGAATAAATATTAATAAAAAGGCATACTAAACATGTGGAAATACTTGGCGATCCTGGCTTCAACTGTATTGGCTTTGAAACCATGATATACAATCTAATTTTCAACAGTCGTCGGGATGGAAGACAGAGCCTGCCTCATCTATTTCATCATCAGGTTATAAGGAGTTGGATGATCGATATTTCTGGAGAGAGTTCCTTATGGATTTAAATCTAAGTGTAAACTCAAATCAAATGTTAAGTCAGATCCTACCCTGAATCACACACGTCATGTTAGATCTAGGCGCACCAACGAATGACTTCAGGATTGGCCTGGTCAAGGCTATAAAGCGATGCCTGCCTTCGAGCGTGATACTAAAAACAATGAAATCTATTTGCTTTGCATTCCTAGCTTCAGTATCCTCCCTGTGCTTTACCCGCAGACAATGTCTTGCTACTGCGTTGGATTCATTTAAGGATTCATATCAGATTAGTGCTTGTGCTGTCGTCCAAAACGATGCCAACCCTGTTGGTGAGTGGTCCTTCAACGTCGTGAAGGTTGGCATGTATGAGTTCCGAGTATTCTGCGCCGATCGCCAGGACTGCAAGGGCTGCTCGATTAAGTTGGATAGCGACAATTTCTTTTCCAAGTATGGGTATGACACAAATGCCTTTGCAAAACGGGGAAACACTCTTGTGGTGATCCCAGCCCAGAAGAACTAGCCAGTTATGATGTCCCAAACCTGTAAAAATGCCTTCCATCCACTGTTTTCAGCCACATTTAATTACTTCGTACCACTTCTAGCTGAAGAAACAAGCTGATCCACGTATCTCGTTTATGTTATGTGATTTTACTAAAGCTTTCGAAACCATTGTTTTGTCTGGCAATGAAATGATTATTTCTTTGAAACTTTCTTCAGGCCATGATATCCCAGCCAATAAGGGCTTGTCATATTCCTCTTTGATCTCATTTATAATAAATTTTTATTAAAACGATAGATCCCAGTAAAATTTCTCGAAGTACACTCA
>QTSX02002673.1:0-11522 GCA_014839935.2 Entomophthora muscae | reverse complement strand
AGCTTTTGGTAAAGTAAGTATATAAGCTTATTTGATTATAGGAGAAATTGAGCCCCAATAGTTTAAGCTTTTGAATAAAGCTATTCTGAAGAGGAAAATGTTGTGAACAAGGCGCTATAAATAAGGGGTGACTTGGAAGTTCAAGAATATTTCAAGCACAGTGTCATTGCCTGCCATGACACAGTAACTTTTGAAGATCACAATTTAAAAACCTAGATCAATAAAGCTACCTCTTGCCATCAGAAAGCCACATTGATGGTCTCCCTAGGTGCCTTAGATAAAATTTATGGCAATTTAAAGAGCCAAGTTCAATAACCCTGTCAACATGCCTCAAAAGAGTTGCAAGATTGGATTTCAAATCAAGACAAGCAACAATAAGTGAGCAGGCAAATCCAATTATATCTCAGCTTCCAGTGATCAGTTTTGGATGTTCTTACGCTCAAATGAAAGCCCCAGACAAGGGAAATACTGCCAAAGTATTTTTAGATGACCAACAAAGGCAAAGCGCAAAGTTTGAATCTGGTCAAAGGAATATGATTAGAATTATTCAGCTAAAATCAAACTTTTAGTTTGACCCCCACAGATAGAGAGACAAGACCTTTTAGGAAGAATCTGAAGAATCTCAAAGACCAATGCAAATGGTAAAAAAGAATCTAGTTCCCCCTTTCCCAATGCGGTCATTTAACTTGGTCTGAATAATACTACTGTAGATTCAGAACCTGAACGTAAAAATGTGGAATTGTCAAAATCCTTGGTCCAAATTTTGAATCACTTTTGCAGGCAACTCAGCTGGAGTGAAAATTAAAATATTTAATAAAATCAACCATTTAATTTGACTTTTTTGGTTTATTTAAATTGAAATTTTTTTGAATCCCTTGAGCAGATAACTCAACTAACAAAAGAAAAAACTCAGAAAACAAATGCAGAATACATGAATCTGAAATGTGGGATTCTAATGTACGATTGGAGATTTCCTGTATGTCATACAAATCATAGACATCATGTAAAAATTAACAAATCTGAAATTGCGGGATTTTCCAATCCAAGAACCAAATTTCACAACTAAAAAATGAAGTGAATTTGAAATAAATATAATTTATGGGTGTCTCAAAAGGATGCTAAAGGATCTAGGAGGATCTGTGCTAGTTCTTTTAGGAATCATAGGCATTCTCAAAACTCATCCTATTCCAGTTTAGGACGGCAAAATTTAGATCCTACTATTCAAAAATTAACATATTTAACAATAAAGTTGACTAAAATATACACTCCTCTTTTTTGTTTAAGTTTTTAAAAAAAATTATTATGTCTTCTTCCAATAACAACCAAGTCAACAAGCGGTTTCCTGGCCTTGACAAAATCATGCAGGGCTACACTGGGTCTCTTAACAGTGAAGCCTCTGTCTATGGTCACTCCCAACCTGCAGGCCCCTCTGCAAGCCCCATCCAGGAGTGTGTTCTTTCTCCTGCACCTTCCAGCATGGCCCTGTTTGCCCATCATGCACAGGCAGCTGCCAACCCAAATCCTGTATCAACAATGGCATACAACCAGCTATGTGAGCCATGGGGTCACCCAGAGAGTCCCAAATCCCAAAACAGCCAATCAGATGGCATTGACCAGTTCCCAAGATGTACACATCCCTCCCCCAGTCAATCAGCCTGCAATATGAAGAAGAAAATTGACCACTCTGGAGATTGTTCTCAAAATGGTTATAAAGCAAGTGATGCTAATGTCCCTTGGGGAAATTGCAGCTGCAATGGGTTTTGCAAAGTCTACTGTGGCTTCAACCCTACGAGCCCACACCAAATGTGGCCCCCTACCAAGAAGACCCCAACTGGTGTCTGTTCTTTGACTGAAGGTGAAGAAGCCCACCCCTCATGATGACTATTATGGAGTGTGACCTGCAGATGCCCCTGGTCCAGGTCTGCCTCCAACTAGGACTCCATGGCATTTTCACCAATAAGAGAACGGTGAATTTGTGGATGCATAGAGATGTGGTTGCTGTCAGACTCTTATCCAATCAGGTTCTCAGTGGCCCCATTTTGGTGGACACTGACCCCTATGATTATACCATCATCAATTACATCAAAGGGATGGCAAAGAGGGCCTGTAATGACGTAATCTTCCTGTCATATGCCAAGATTTTGGCAAGTATTCAAGACTTTGGGAAAAGCTTCCAGTTTGACGTATACAAGCGCGGGTCAATCCTGTATTGATTTGTTGGGGTTTTGTAAGCAGTTCCCCATTGGGTGTCAATTATTACTTGGTAATATCAAAACACCGCAGATGGGTATGCCTACTAGACAGAGCTCAAGGTCATGCTGGAGGAGTGGGCTACCCAAAACGCTGCGTACACAGTTGTACTAAGTGCAGAGATGGAGCAGCGGGAATGGGCAACCCAAGAAATCAGGGCTGCAGGGCATACCTGTTGGTCCTACCCTATCAACCACACCAACATGCATCTTGCAGATGTATGTCTCTATAAATTTTGAGTTCTGCACTCAGGCGCTTAAAGCCTGCCACATACAATGAACTGTGCAGCCAAATTGATAAGGGTTATGAGCTTTTCCCTTCTGTGTTTGTCCAGGACCTATCAGATTGTGTCATTTTCTATGCAAGTGATAGTGATAAGTCCAGAAAGGGCTCCTGCCTTGCCCCACGCCAATCCATTTGTTTCACCAAGCAGTTATATGTGACAGAAGACAAATTTGAGCAATTGAAGCAATCAGCTCTTGCTGCCCCTTCCCAGTCAACAAACACTGCCTCCCCAACCCCCCCCCCATCAAGCCACCTGCCTTCCAACCCTGACTCCCAAACCACCGCCCATCTCCCCCACTATCTCTGGTGCTATCCTTTTCACAGGCGCAGATGAAGGCAATGTTCATTCTGCCCATTCCCTCCCCTTCTTGTCCTTTGATGAGTAAAATAAAACTTTCTTTGTGATAACTTATTAAAGTTGATATTAAATCTTCCAATTCATAATCAATAATATTTTCTTTTTACATTATCAACATTTCCCATATTTAATACAATGTTATGCATTTTATGAATAACTTAAAGTAATAGCATACATATTTTTCATCATCATTAATAAATTAAAGACCATAAACGTAAATATTCCATTATAATATTGCAATTAGATGTCAACTCTTGATATTTAGACATTGTGCTTAGCTCAATACATTTTACTTAATAAAATTCATTGTAAAATTGGCCTTTTTCATTGTAATTTATCTAAATGGACTGTGTTTATATTAGAGCCATTAATACTTAGTACAAATATTGATACATAGTGCATTTTATAGCCTGTATATTTACCTATTGGTAATAATTCTGTAAACTTTTCAGTCAGATTTTGCGAGGTAATAAACAGTAATTTATTAATCCATTACATTATCATTACCTCGCAAAATCTGACTGAAAAGTTTACAGAATTACTATCAATAGGTAAATATACAGGCTGTTAAATGCACTATGTATCAATATTTGTACTAAGTGTTAATGGCTCTCTAATATAGACACAGTCCATTTAAATAAATTACAATTAAAAAATGTCAAGTTTAAAATGAATTTTATTATGCAAAATGCATTGATTTATGCACATAATATCTAAATATCAAGAGTTGACGTCTAATTGCAATATTATAATGGAATATTTACGTTTATGGTCTTTAATTTATTAATGATGATGAAAAATATTTGTGTTGAGGATAGTACTATAAAAACCAGTTTTTTGGTGTAATTCAAACAAAATGTCAAATACCTACAGCCTAATCAACAAGTTAGAGTCAGCTCTCCAAAAGGTGGTTGAAATTGAACATAAGGGAAATTGTGGTAAATCAACTGGGAGAATGAGGGAAGGGTCTTGGTCCAGCAAAAAAAACTGCAAAAAATAGCCTGGGAACAATAGTCAACAAAAAACACAAGGAAATAATTCTAAATCTTCAAAAGGAAATACTCAAGCGGTTAGATTTCAAAAGTGAAAGTTACAACTTGTGGGAATTTGCAAAAACTAATAGAAAGAATACTCAAAAAATCAAACTAATTGAAGGAAAGAAAGCTCAAAGGAAATTAACAAAAATGAAGAGGAAACTAACCAAATGGAAACATATGAAAACAAAACACAAGCAAGAAGCAGGAGCGCTTCAAGAAATACTGAAAATTTATCAAAGGAAATCAAGAGGAAGCACAAGTTGCAAGAAAGATAAGAAAAAATCAAGCCCAAAAAAATAAATGAAGAGCAGCCAACACTCATGAAGTTTGCTGAAGGGGCGCCTGTGGCTGAGGAGGCTGCAGGGGGAAACAATCAGTAAGTCTTTTTATGTTTTACTTACATTTACTTTAGTTATAACTAGTAATGGGAATGAGGTTGCAGAAGTGGCAGCTTTTATCCAAGTTGGTTCTACGGGGATTACCAATCACTGGTAGCCCCTGTAAAACAAATAAATAAAAAACAAATAAATAAAATAATTCAACTGAATATGAATAATTTGCAAATATCAAAGCTAAAGCTAAGGAATATTTACCACCCATGGGGTGCTTGTCATGGATTAGGGAAGCATACAAAATAGGAGCAAATATCAACTTCAAAGAGATAGAATGAATTTGCGGGGATATCAAATTAAACTCACTGAATATATTTATGAAAGTATTCAACAATTTCCATTTGCAAACATCAATGAATATATAAAAACCTAATAAAAACTGACTTTCAAATAGGAAAATGAATATATTAAAACTGGAAATTTTTAATGAAATATTCAAAGCATTATCAAATAAAGTCGGGGACGCAGTCCTTGTGAATACGTTTAAACCTTTATTCATTTTGTTTGCGGAGGCATGGGGGGCAGATATAAGTCAGGCGCCCTCTGGAACAATATTCCAATTCAGCCAAACATCCTACATCAACAGATTAGTTCAAGTGTATAAGAAATTGTCATGTTCTCAAAAAAATATACCTTGCAAAGGATTCACGTCGCTGTATACCTAGGAATTCTACTACATTGTATATTAAAAACTAACATCAAAAAGTTGGAGGATGTACCTATACAACTCAATATATGCCAATTAGCACTAGAAATCCAGATGACACCGCGGGGGTATAGGACAGTTGAGCACGTCCTGTATGACTCCTTTGCAATGGCATCATTGTATGGGTACTACATGCCCCCTGAAAAGAATCTACTGATTGATTTGCTTACCTGCCTGCCTTTTATCAAATGATCAACAACCACCAGGGTACAAGGCGCCACCCCCTCTAGCAATCACATCCAGGGTTGTCGACCACGTACAGAAGAGTATGTGGATCCAATTAGATGCTTTAGCCAAAAACTTAATTTTGGGGTATAATTCCCTGGATAATTGCATTCCCCTTTGTAATTAGCATCCCTTTAATAAATAATTTTCCCTTGCAACTTAAATTTTGTTTTTTTTAAAAACTTTTTTTATTTTAATATTAAATATTGAAATATGTAATATTAAAATTTTAATAGTAAAATTTTAATTTAAATATTTAAATTTTAGTATCTAAAAAGTTAATATTAAAATTTTAATATTACATATTTCAATATTAAAATTTTTAATATATAATATTTCAATATTGAATAAATCACAATTAAATAAAAATAGTTAAATTTCAAATATTTAAGCTTTAATAGATAAATTTTAAGATTTATAATTATAATTTTACTTTTAATATTTTAATTTTATTTTAAATTTTAATAGGTAAATTATAATAGTAATATATCTAAATATATTACAGAACATTAGTTATAGTTGCAACCACGTCAAATAATAAAAAATGAGTTAAAAATGTTTTCATTTACTAGCTTGTTGAGTACGGGTTCCTTTATTACATAGTTAAACATTGAGAACTGAATTTATCTGCAACAGACAGCCTGCTCCACTTATGTTATAAACAAGTGATTGTTTAGAACTCAAATTACTTTTCCCTTGTAATATGATTTGATGAATAGATTTTCTATGCTTGACCCGCGTCCTAAGTACTAATTGGTAAGAAATACATGAAAATCATTGGTTTTTGTGTTGTGTGGCTATAGTGGCACTAAATCAATAATATCAGATGATGACCTGCAAGGTCCAATTTGTGGCTTAAAAGCCAAAGTACCAACAAGGATTCACAATTGTTTAAATAAAATTAATCTATTTCTATCTTTTTTAATTTTTTATTTGTTAACGCAACAGTCAATACACTATCTGGTGGATTATAAAAAATACTTATCTCTATATCTAGAATAATTAATTTTAATTATATTTTTTACTAATTTTTATATGCCTATAATACAATCTAATGTCATGTCATTATATAAAATAATAATTTTTGAGTCCTAATAAAAACAAAATAAATAAAAATAAAAACAAATAAAACCAGGCACCTATTTACCTCTGATTGGATTGGAGGCAAGGGCTTTGGGGAGGAAGGATTCTGAGTGCTTGTAAAAACTGCCACCACATTGGGTGGCATTGCAAATTGACTGACCTAAAGGATGTTGAAGAGATCCTTGGTGTCCTGGGGAGGCTTTTCTTCACCCTAGTTTTGATCCACCCAAAGACCTCCTCAATTGGATTCAGAAATGGAGAATAGGGAAGAAGGAAGAGAAGTCTCATTGGGCAGTCATCCACGCAGTGGCTGGCTGAATGGCTATTTTTATCAATGGGCAGGAACTCAGACACAACCAGATCCACTTTGTGCAGCCCAACATTATCCAACACAACAATGTTGGTTGTGCCCCGGCAATTAATCTGAAGGTACCCTTGAAAGTCCAGAGAAAATAAAGAAATGTCCCACTATTGTGGGAACCCTTGATCATCTAATACTGGTCCAACCTACGGGGACCAAGAAGTGCTACCATGGAATAGGTCTGGGAACGGACAGCTGCACAATGGGCTACACTGTCCTGGACCCTTCTTAACCCACCCATGCCTAGACCTGAGTGAGGAGAAAACAATGATTTATTGATGTGGAAGAACTGTATGTTGCCAGTCTCCTTAAGGGCCAGATAAGTCTTGGCATAAATGTGTCAATATTCAATTGTTTTCTTGCTGTTCCTATTGTACAGAGAAACTCCAAGGACCTTCCAAGAGAAGCCCAATTTGACCATTGCTTTGTATACAAGGGGTTTTAGAAAGAAAGCCCAAAACTCTGCCAAGCATTAATTGGACAGCAAGTGAGTCCAGGTGGCAATCCTTGGTGAACCCACTGCTGATTGTATCAATATTAACAGGCTGAAGGAGGTTGGGCTACCGCTTAGCCTTGGTGGATTTGGTAATTTTCCCAGTGTCACCATACTTTTGTTGATGTCGCCAATATATCTGGCTGTGACCCCAAATTGGGACGCAATATCCCAAGCTGCCATTCCCCCTGTTCAAGCAGCTGAGAAGAGCTTCACGCCTACTATCTGTCAACTGATGCTAGCCCTTGACAGGTACCACAGCATCCTGGCTGGCAGGCTCAACACAGGGGATGGGTGTCGTGTTTGGCTCCTGGGGACAACATCCAGGAGGACACGACGGGAAATCTTTATAACAAAAGATTTGAGGTTCAAAGCTATCCTTGGGTTAGCCTTCAGGGACAAAATTAAGGGCACATACCTTAATTTCCTGGAATACAAGATGTGAAAGTCCTTTGACAAAAAAGGAAAGGAAAAAGCTTGAAGAATACTAAATCCAATGCAAATGTGGATAAACTTGTCTTTATTAGGAGAAATGATTCTACTTAAATAGTAGACAAGGGACAGTGATCACTCATTAGATAGACAGAGTGGCTGAGGGGGTCACGTTGGGATGAGGTCATACCAGGATCAGACAAGGGAGGTCATGATAATCCAGAATGAGTGGATATTAGATCAGACCTATTTACAGAAGGCAAGGAATTTCTGGAGTCAAAAAGCAAAACCAACCAAATCTTCACACATATCATTATTTGAAGGCCATATCAAAATAGCATTAATGACACAATTTCTGACAATGGGGACCTTTGTGTAGAAGGTGGGATCACACTTGGTTGCGCTGGTGCTGTCAATGGTGGCATATGATACAGGCGCAGATGGCTCTTCAGCAGTGACTAATGTCATGGTAGATTCCATAAGGCCAGGTATTGTCTGGTGCAAGTAAGAAGGCTCAGAAGGCCAGAAAACCTGTATCAAAATTGACCAAGTTAATAGATTTAAACCAAACAGTTGATTGAAAATGGGTCACAGCTGCTCCAGTCTGCCAGCTGAAACCAGCTCCCCCTTTCAAACTGATGTTGATAAATTGACATAATATGAGGACCACCCAATATGAGCTTTTTAATCAGTATAGTTGTCAGAGACTAGTCATGCAAGGGTTCTTTGCAACTTGGACCAGATACTTACTTAGCAATGTGGAAGGAATAGGAGGTCAAGACTCAGGTGGTATTGCTTAGTCAATTTTTCTGATATATATTGAATAGTTTTCCCTGTTTCAACTCTAAGAGTTGAGTTCTCCTAAATTTACTCAATAAAAATCAATTATCCCAAGTTTTGAATTTTAAATTTTAAAAATGCATCCTGTGATTGGGCTGTTACAGTATATCCTGTACAATCTGATTCTGAACTGAATCATTTCAGGAAGATGGGGCCCAGCATCTGGAACTTTGTTGTTGGCGCCTCCAAGTGTCAATTTCATGCCAGCTAATTTGCAGCTCCTCCCCCATTCTTGAAAAGAAAATCATTTCCCTTCTCAATGCCCAGAATTCTACGCAAGATGCATTGATGCTTTCCCAGGTCATTTATCTTGGTTTACTCTGGTTAGGACTACTGGTTCTACTTAATCCTGGGAGTTTCAATTGGAAATTTCACAAAAAAATATCTGAAGCCTTGTTGGTGGTTAATAATCAATTCTATATGGATTTGGTTTGTAATTCCCCATCATTTAGAAATGGCTTCATATTATCCAGTAATTTCCAACACAGCCAATGGCTCATAGGACGTGTCAAAAACGCGGGGACAGGAAGTGACAACTCTTGGATCAAGAGTGCAGGGCCAGGTGACAACTGGGTACACAGTGGAGGTGTAAGTAACTTCAGTGTTCCTGGTGACCCTGGTGTGGGATACTTTTGTGGCAGGCCTTGAGAGCGGCTTCTATCTAGGATTCTGGCTGTGTGATCTGGCTTAGGATGTAGGAGGTGGTTGGCTGGCAATGACTCCTTGGGAGGCCTGTGTGTTGGCATGGCTCCCCTTGAGTTGGGTTCTGGGTCTATTCTTAGACCCTCTGGAACGCCCTTGTATATGGGCTGCCCCACGGGCTGATGCAGGAGCTGGTTGGGAATGTGATTGATGGTCCATAAAAATAAAAAATATATTTTTTAGATTAAACATGTATTTATTTGGATTTTTGGTTTAGTAGTGAGTAGTTTTTCTCTCCTAATTTAGCCTTGAATAGTAACAGAATTTCTAGTATCTGTGCTTTGAAGTGTATAATATTGTAAACTTTCCGGGGTTGAATAATTTTAAAGTTTAATCACTTTTTATGTCTAAACATGGTTATTGAGATTGAATTTTTCATTTGAGTTTATTCAGAGTGGAGCTTTATTGATTTGGGTTAGTGTTTCCTAGTGTGCTTACTGTACATTAAATTTGGATTCCAGTTCCCACAATTAATATCTGAGTTTACTAGTGCCATTAAAAAGTGATTTTAAATTTGGTTTTTGGATTTGATAATCCCGCATTTAAAAAAAATAATAAACTTAATGAAAATGGTTGATGGATTTGAACGCTTCAAATCTGATTCCAGTTAATTCATTTTGTCCATTGGAAATGTGCAGTTTGACTTGAAATTTTCAAAGTATCTACAAGTTCCTGCATTTTTAAAAATTCAAATAAATACACAAAGAATTCAATTTAATTAAAAAAAGGTCATCCCACAAAAGTGATTTGAAATTTGGACCAAGGATTTGACAATCCTGCATTTTTACGTTCAGTTTCTGAATCTACAGTAAGTAAAGTACTTACTTAGATTATAGTTTAAACAGATCAGAGTTAGGAGCCCTTAAGCCCTGACACACAGACAAGATCTTTTTTGAGCCCCTCAATTTATATCTTGGTAGTTCCTCATCTTGTTGATTTGGTATAACCAGAGGTCATATAGGCCTCCAGAAGCTCTATATAAAGGAACAGCTGATCAAGAGGACTTCAGAATGGTAGCAAATCAGAAGGTTTCTATGAAGATCTTCATTCTGACTTTAATAAAGAATATATCAACCCCTATTACCCCTCTTTATTAATGAGAACTTCAACAGTGATCCTGAAGTTGGTCAACATGATCAGAAGAGGCTTGACTTTAGTCTGCTCACTCATAGAAGACTCCTGGTCAAGGAATAATTTAAGAAGTGCAAATAACCTTGAGATTGGGGATATTATTGTACCAAAGATTATCTTGCAGCCAGCCCCCAAGATGATGGGAAAGCTTTGATAGCCCATGCATTGCTGTGAAACACATTCCCCCCAGTTATCAGCTGCTAACAATGATTGGGGGCATGGTGGAGTCACTTTTGGGGTGTTATAATAATCCACCTTTGATCTTTTCATAGAGACCAGTATCTCCAAGATTATCACCCCAACCCAGTTGGTCCTCAGCTTTGACCCAGGACACACCTTGGTGATCTCCTAGGATTACCACAGGCTCATCATGCTAGCTCAGATCAACCTGTATAGAATCTCAACAGAGCTGTTGAAGAACCCTGGACAATTACATGGAGGACAGTTTCCAAAGATGGACCATCCTCACTGCTGGGCTGCACCCTAGGCCAAGATATTCCAGAGAGGCTGTTGATATTCTATAGCCAAGCCTGTTATGGGGGCTGCTCTGAAATCAAGAAGTGGTGGCACATATAGTACCAAAAGATGAGCAAGTTTAGCTAAGTACAGGGAACCAACCCTGGGCAGCCAGCCCATCCTAATATGGGGCTAGATAGGCCAGGGGCAGAGCTCACCAGAGGATCAGCACTAACTGGAAGAGGTACATTATAATCTCCCAAATCAGGATCAGGGGACAGCAGCCAGAACTATAGTGTCTATGGCCCCTGAGAGGGCATATACACTATTACAAATACCTCATTAGAGATATATGGGGGGAGTTCAGAGGCAGACCCAGGCACCAGTTTGGGGGATGAGAGGTGGCTCCATGTCTAGTTGGCAGGTATGGAGGAGTGTGGATTTATCTCTGAACAGGCAGGGCTTGGTTACGTGCTAATGACCCTTCCTGTCAAATCTGGTCCAATTCATTAGTGCAGGCCAAAGGGTTGCTCACTAATAATTGTGCAGTGGTGTACTACTTTTACCTCAGGATTTTAATGAGTATTTGGTGAAGTGAACAGGCTCTGTAGGGTGCACCTTACGGACAAAAAAACTGAAAGCAGAAGGGCTTGGCAGGTGATAAGGATAGGTGTTAAATTGGCAGATAACTAAAATCAAACAAGGGAATAATTGGAAGCCCAATATCTGCATAGCCTTTATTTCCAAACAGCAATAAAATCTGGCGCGGGG
>QTSX02002672.1:0-11572 GCA_014839935.2 Entomophthora muscae | reverse complement strand
TAAAGCAAGATACCAGCAAAAAAATCGGCCAAGAGTTGCATGAATTGATACACCCAGCATTATATGCATGACAAAGAATCGTGCAACGGTAAACAAAATGTCAAGTATATACTTCTGGGAAGTATAATAAACAAGATAAAGGGGAAAATTAAGAAGAGAATGATAATTTATTGGATATGAATATAGGATAATATATAGTATCATGGAAAGCCACATACTGTCCATGTATGTCATGGAGGCCATGGGGCTTATCTGAGTAATGTTCCTCTTAAGTTACGAGGCTTATATGAGTTGTGTTCCTTTTAGGATCTGGATTGTTTGATCCCCATAATAGATGGTCAAATGATAGTGGTGCCACTGACTTAATGATTAGTTGGTGAGCCATTCAGTGACTCATTCAGTGAACTACTCAGGGTGTTAATTCCCCGAGAGGGAGTAATCAAAGATGTTGCAACATCTCCCTCTGGGGTGCTGGAAGGCAGAGCCTTGGGGATTTTCTTGAGAGTGTCGGGGATATATGCTTGGTACTGATCCAGTTTGGCATTGGGGACAGGGAGTCTGGAGTTGTGTTGGGCTGTTCTGGCCTTGCTTAGGCAGAGTCGGTCATGGTGCATACATTTTAGTTTGGTTTTTGCACCAATTCCTTTGACAAGGTAGGTGTTGTTAGGTTTGACTTCCATGACAATGCCTGGTCCTCATAATCCTGGATCCAACTTGTGCTGATCATGGTTGACAACCCAGATTTTGTCCCTGACTTGGAATATTTCCTGCTATAATGGGATTACCTCTCTTTTGATCCTTTTCAGCTCCATATATTCTTGATATTAATCCCGACATACAGTGTGTCAGAAAAGACCATCTGGTACCTTCTTTGGTAGAGGTAATTGTGGTCCTGCAGTTGTACCCATAAATATGGGCGTGATTTTGCCCAAAGATGAAGTTCATGGGCGGCTTGTAGTTGCAATTGACTTGAGTTCTGCATACCATAAGTGCTGCTGGTCGCATATCAACCCAGGCCTTTGGATTGTTAGCAGATAACTTACTGAGGGCTTCCACTAGTGAGCCATTTAGGTGTTCTACTTGTCCATTTGTTTGTAGGGGTAGCAAACTGATAATGATATGTTTATTCTGTTTTTGAAAGTAAATATTGGTGTTAATGGCCTTAAGTTTGGTGCCTCTGTCTGTGATCATAGAGGTTGTGTTTTTCCAAACTTATTACCATTCTTTCCCAATAAATTGTCTCATATCATTGCCTTTGTGTTCTTTGTAGTTTGCACTACAGGCTGTCTGGTGACATATAGGATAGCTGTCATGATGTATGTTTTGCCTCTTTGTCCTTGCCAGGCATTGTTCTAACAATGTCCAGTGACCACAACTTGAAGGGTTGTGTGGTGGATACTGGTACTGTTGACTTGGGTGGTGCCTTAGTTTGGGTGTACTTTTCACAAAATTTGCACTGTTCTACTACTTCTAGAATATCATCTAGCATGTTGGGTCACCAGCAGCGTGTCTTGAGATATTCATGCAAGTTTCTGCTGCGGGTGTGGCCCAAGTCTCTGTGATATTGGAGGATTGTGTCAATCTTTTGTGTTGACAGGACGTAAGGTACAGTGTCATCATTTGGAAGAACTCAGTGCAGTGTGCCATATACATTTAGAACAGATATTTGTTCTTAAGAACTTTCTCTTGGATGTCCATTGGGGTGCCAGGTGATAACCCTTTTGGAGATTCCCCATGATTAACGAAGGTCAATTGTGGGATCACCATCTGTGCATAGGACATGTTTGCTGTATAGCCTTGACAGGGAATCTGCAGTAAGCATTTACTTGCCTGGATTGTATTCAATTTGCATTGGGTACCTCTGGATGAGGCTCATTCACTGGCTTGCCTTCTTGATAAGTGTTGCTGTGTTTTGAAGAATATTAACAATTTGTGGTCAGTGAATACTTTGAACATTTGGGCTCTTCTAGATAGCATTGACATTTCATGATACAATGTATGATGTCTACCAACTCTTTATTGTGTATGGGGTATCTTTTTTTGCCGTTGGATAGTTTCCTGACTTGTACGCCACGGGGAGAAAAGTCATTTTCTGCTGTTTGGATACAAAGTACCCCTCCTATGGTAGTCAGATGCATTGGTTTATAACTCATATATTCCTTTGCAATTTGGATATGGAGGATAGTAGGGTGACTATACATTCTTATAGTTGGCAAAAGTGTTGGTCTTTTAGTGGCCTCCAGACAAACTTGATTGATTTGCTTGTAATGGCTGACAGGGGGGGCTTTCAGAGCTCCCCAGTCAGGGATGAATCTTCTAACTTAGGCTATCATTCCTAGGAAGGTATGCAGTTCACTCTTATTTCTTGGAGCTGGCATTTTGGTTATGGCATGTATCTTTTCTGGGTCTGGTTTGATTCCGCCCTTGCTGATAATGTGACCAAGGGAATGGAAGTTCTGACAAGTTGAAGTTGCATTTTGACAGTTTAGCAATGAGTTGGTTTTCTTGGAGGGTGCGGAGGACCAGGCGGACTTCTTCCCAGAGTTGTTTTAAAGTTGGGCTGTAGATGATTATATTGTCTAGGTAGATGATTGCGCATTTTCTGGATGTGTTCCTTGAAAACCTTGTTCATGAAGGTCACAAAGGTACTGTGAGCGTTTGTCATACCAAAATTAAGGACAACACATTTGAAGGACCTGTACTTGATTTTAAATGCAGTCTTTGGGATATCTTCAGACTTTACTCAAATTTGGTGATAGCCTGCTGTCAGATCAATCTTTGTAAAGATTTGGGACCCCCCAGGGCGTCAAAAAGGTCATCAATCAGGGGCAGGGGATACCTGTTCTTAATTGTGACCTCTTTGAGAGCTCTGTAGTCTGTGACAAGGCAGATTCCTCCGTCTTTCTTTGCTACAAAGAAGACAGCAGCACCAAAAGGCGACTTTGATGGTCTTATTAGTCCTTTCTTGAGGACTTTGTCAAAATAAGCTTTTAGGGTGACGTCTTCTTGTAGGGTGAGGCAGTAGATAGGGTGTGCTTTAGGTACACTTCCTTTGAGGTCAATCTTGTGTTTTAAGCCACAGTTGGGTGGTAACCCTGGTAGTGTTTCCTGTAAAACAGAAGGGAATTCTTTGACAAGCTGATCTTGGATATAGACCTGTTCACGTCTGGATTCTGTATTCTTAAAATGGATAATTTCATACATGCAGGTGTTCCAATTGATCTTTCTAGGGTCAGTTCCCTCTTCTTTTTCCATGATTTTCATAAATACATGGTCTCTCATGAGCGTGTCAAAGTGAGTTGGGTAGATGTGATGGTGTACTTTGCCATGTTGTATAGTGAGAGTAGTGCTGTCCCAGTCAATATAAGATTTAGTCTTTCTTATCCAATCCAGGATAAGTATAACATCATACTTGGGGATTGATATTATAGGGCCACTGAGCGTGGTTTGCATGTATCTAATTTGGTTGCAGAAAGGTTTTGCCTCTTTGGTGACTGGTGTGCTCCTGTTGTCTTCTATGATGACCCTCTTGATGTTGCTTTGACCTGTAGGTAGTTTCATGAGGTCGGCAAATTTCTTGTCAACAAGAAATTGGTCTGCTCCAGTGTTGAATAGTGTGGTGCCCTGATATCTACAAGAACAGAAAGGATAAGTGAGGAGTTTATTTCCAGTTTGGGTAGCAAACAGTAGAGAATTGCTGGAGGGTACTTGGATCATGGTGATTGAATCCACATCATGGTCCCTGTACAAGTCTTGTAAGTTGGGGGGAGGGCAGCTCTCCTAGGCACTCCCCTGAGCTTTTCCCTCCTTATTGGTATCTTTGGTGCTTTCCTGGTTGGCTTGGGCAGTATGGTTCCTGTTTCAAGGATGGGTTTTGTTGGCTTGGTTGTTTTTCTTATTAGGTTGAGGGTCCTTCTTTGCTGTAGGGCTCTCCTTTCTTTTATTAGTTGCATGTAGATTATCAGACTTTTGAGCTGTGTGTTTTCCCTCTAGGAATACATATTTGAGGTTCTGGCAGCGGGTCATGTCAAACTGACGTCTAATGTGTATGGGAGGCCATTGTAGAAGTCCAAACGTGGTCTGGGTTCATCAAAGTTGATGGTATTGGGTGCGCGGTCATGTAGGTCTTTGTAAGCAGCAATGTAATCCTTGATTATTCCTGTCATTTTGGATATTCTGAGTTTGGTCATGATCACGACGTCAGAATCTTTCATGGAGAACTTTTTGAGGAAGGTGGTTTTGAACATTTCCCAGTTCTCCTTCTGGTCAGGGTGCTGTGCTAGCCACCCATTTACAAAACGTGAGGCGGTTCCCGTGATACAAAGGGAGATTTCACTGACCCAGAGTCGGCGGGGATATTCTACTTGTTTGAACCTGATTTCTGTACTGTTGATCCAGAGGGGGGGCATTTTCCTAGTGTAACCCTTCAAAAGCCCCAATTTCTGATGTATGTAGGCGTTGAAAGACAATACTGTGTATCTTGGGCACCTGTGGGCCTGCAAAAGTTGTGGGCAGGTTCAGGAGTTTACAAGTGTGGAGAATGTTGTATTGTTTGGTGGGGACAAGGACGTTGTTGCAGATGGTGTATCCTGTGGGGTTGTCTTGTCCCTCTTTGTAGTCTCTCCAACCTGTGGTAAGGGCCATCTTCTGGTTCTTTTTCTTGGGAGGAATTTTTCCTTATAGTTGCATAGGTGTGGATAACCTACCTGTGCTACCACTGTCAAGTATATACTTCTGGGAAGTATAGTAAACAAGATAAAGGGGAAAATTAAGAAGAGAATGATACTTTATTGGATATGAGTATATGTTAATATATAGTATCATGTAAAGCCACATATTGTCCATGTACGTCATGGAGGTCATGGGGCTTATCTGAGTAATGTTTCTCTTAAGTCACAAGGCTTATTCAAGTTGTGTTCCTTTTAGGATCTGGATGTTTAATCCCCGTAATAGATGGTTGAATGATAGTGGTGCTACTGACTGAATGATTAGTTGGTGAGCCATTTGGTGATTCATTTGGTGAACTACTTGAGGCATTAATTCCCCAAGAAGGAGCAATCAAAGATTCTGCAACAATGTCAACAGTGACCATGTTGACACTTTTAACATTGATACAATGGTAAAGTATGAATTTTGTTTTTAATAATGTCATCTTCTGGATGTTAAAAATTTTTAATTAATTTTTCTCTTTACCCTGAGCATTTTCAATATAAACCCAATGTGAAATACACATATAGTACCATAAATTGACCCAAAAAATCTCAAAAATGCAATAAAACATATCTTGATTAATTAAAGTAAGGATTAATAAGCAACTTTTTATCATTTTACTATGTGAAAAGTACTTTTTGATATAAAAATATTTTTATTACCATAAAAATTAGAGCTCTAATGGTACACAAATAATGAAAAAAATAAAAGCATTACAAAATATGAGAAAATGAAGTTTTTTATTTGGTATACTTCATATACTGTAACTTCAGAACCTAATAGCAAAATGTAGGATTTTCAAATACTTTTACTTAAATTCACCACCTAACAGAGTAAATTTCATCCCTAAACAACATTTTTTATATAATAAGATTAAAAATATTCCATTGAGCTGGTTAATTCAGGAAAAATAATATGACAATCCCGAATTTTGCCAACAGGTTCTGAATCTACAGTAAGCATAACTAAAAAATCTTATGTTTTACAGATAAATTAACAAAGCACAAGATATTTCATAGGCTTACCCCTTGAAAATATACCTTAACCTTACTAGTTATACTTAAGAATATTATTACTATTTAAATAAATTTAAAAATAAAAAGTAGATATAAAAATAGGCAAATAAAAGCAAAGTTTATTAGACTAATTAAAGCCATCAGTAAGGACAGTAGTAACATCTTTGAGGTGCTTTTTGATCTTGTTCACCTTATACTTCTTTTTGGCAACCTTTTATACATCCTCCTGGTAGTCCTGCTCCTTGGTCTTCCTCTTCTTGGGGCCACTTTGTTGAACAGGTCCCAGAACTTGGAGACAGTTCTTTCTTGCTCCTCCTGGAGTTTCTAGTAGAACTTGTTGAATTTGGGGTTGACACCAAACTCAGTCTTGGGATGCTTGTGCCATAAATCAAGGCTAGACACTTTCTTCATCTCCTCATTCAGGCAGGAACTATAACAGTTCTGGGTTGCAGTAGCCTCACTCTTTTCTCTCCTGACAGTCACCTTCTTGTCAACTCATTTTTGCTCAAAGTAATCAAGGTAGCCCTTGAGAATGGCATAATGCTTTTTGACATAAGCATTCTCCTGAATGTCCTAAAAGAAAATCTGAGTGTACTTATGTTTTACAAAAGCCAAGGCAGAAAGCTGGGTTATGGCAAAGCAGCACTTTATATCATCATCAGTGAGATACTTATCAAAGAGATCCTTCTCACTATTAAGATGTTTGAGGAAGGCCTGCCTAAAATTAAAGAAGAAGCCCTGTACTTCCCCATTAATAATGTCTGCAAAGGTTCTGAACTTAGAAAGCTCAATGTCCATGATTATCACCTTTGGATCAAACAAGCGCACATGAGCTAGCTGCTCAGCGGCCTGGGCAGACTCATCCTTCTCAGAGGAGGAAGGATTCACTCTGGTAGTGCAGGAGTAAAGGAGGAGAACTAGTTAGCAGACTTGTTTGTGGGGGGAGAACTTGGTTGTCTGGGGGATGGGTTTTGGTTGACTGGGAGTATTGGCTAGGGGCTGTGGCAGCTGGAGGTCCTAGGGGCACATTGTTGCCTTGATGTCAGGGACCATATCCCTGACTACATCAACTCAGTCATAAATATTCATCCAAAGATAGGGACAAAACACTAGGAACAGACATCCAGAAGCCAATTTTCTTATATGAATGCTCACTTGTTAACCAGCACAAGGATTGAACCTGGAACCTTAACACAGACATCAAAGTTAAGGTTAAACAAGGATTCAAATTTATATTACCTTATTATATTACATATATTCAATCAACTTATGCTCAGGTGTTCAAATTGATTAAAAGGATCAACAACTTATCCACTTAATGTCAAGCATCTGATTGGCTAGGACTACAGCTGCTTAACACCTTAAATTGAGGCTATGGCTTAGAAAACCAACTCTGGGTACCTCTTTTTCATTAATCTGTGGTTCTGAACACTGTTTGCTTAATCCCTTGCCTCACTGGACATAGTTTTTTATCCTTTCTTCCCAGATACTTCCAGAAATTATTGGCTAACACTTGCAGCTACTCATTTTCAGAATCTTTCTTATCCAAGTATCTGATGAAACCTAGGTTTTTACTCCTATTTTATTTTCAAAAGCCTCCTAAATGTTTGATATTGTGATATCATTATTTAAGGGAGCTTGAATTCCTTATTCCATTTTCTCTAGAAATAAAGCTTCTTCCTTATATTCAAATTTCTTGCACTTAAACTTATCTTGACACACCTTTAGAACCATGAAAGGGAATTTATTCCTACTATGGTATCTAATCTTACTTCCACTTCTTGCCTTGCCTTAGAAGGACCTACCTGAACCACAATTGGCGCAACTCCTCTCCTGATGAGTCCCAAAAGGAGGAATCTCTAGCCCATGGATGGGTCAAATACCTGTCTGGTCATTAGTGTCAGGGATCCAGACTGTGGGGGGGGGGTTCTTGGGAACTTGCAGACAGGCAGCCCGCGGGCCCAGCTGGGTTGGCCCACCACAAGATTGGTGCTAACTTTACAATATAAGATAATGATTTGCCCAGGAGGGCCCAAGGTCCGCTTGCAGGTACCATAGAATCAGTCAAACTGGTAAGAGTGATATACATCACTCCAAATATCTGAGTGGAAGTGGATTCATTGGCTGCAACAGATTCTTGCAGGCAGTTGGGCCGCAGGGTTAGAGGAGGCATCACTGGGACCAAATATGGGGGCAGGTAGTTGTACTTGTCCTGGAATAGCAGAGGAGGTATGGTGATTTTGGTGCCTTCTCTGTAAACGGTCTCTGTCTCTCTAGTTCTAGCCTCAGGATTGTATATTAGGGTTTCCTCTAGGGTGAACTCCAAATACTCAGGGTTGGGTGGTTACTTGGTGAAATGTACTGGGCCAAAGGGAGCTCCTGGCAGACAATAAAGTTTGGGCAGATGGTCTGCGGTTTCTTGGGGTTGATGGGTATGAGGTATATAGCTTCAGGAGGTAGACTGTAAATGGAATAGAACTAATATCAAATATGGAATAACCTGGTTGAACCAAAGGTTCATGTCACTTTATTGCAAGAATGGCAATGGGCAACTTCCTGGCAGTCCAGGGTATAAGTATGCCCATCTGTCATGGGTAAACTTTTACGAAATTTCTTTGGCCTGGATGTTACTGTTTACCAGGTTTTTCAAGTCCTTGGTGGCATTCATTATGGGAGTTATTTCATTGGCTGGTTTTAACTGAGAATACTCAAATTTTCTTGTCAGGTCAAGGAGTTGTTCATCTCTGGGCGGCCTGTGTTCTATAGGAAGTTTCTTTGTTTCCCCTTCTGTGGTGGCCCGAGTTATTTCAGGGTCTATGGCTAGCCCCCTTATTGATTGGTTGATTTAACAGGAACCTTTAACGTGGGGAGGGACAATGTAGGCAATTTTGACTCATAAAGCTTTAGAGGATTTTCCAAAAGTCAAATCCTGCTCTGGTTCAAACCCAAGAATCTGCAGGCAGCCAGGTGGCTGGTCCTGCCAGCTGGCAGCCCGCAGGGTATCAGGGTTTGAATCCCGTAGTGGAGGTTTTCCAGTAAGCATGGTAAATAGGAGTTTGTCACCTGTGACAATTAGGAAGAAATTTCAATTATGGTTGTACTATCCATTCACCTCCTGAAGCTGACATCTCCCTGGTTGGACCCAATGCTTCCTTTTACCTGTGGTATACTTGGTGGGTTACTATCTACTATGGAGGTTTAGCTTCCTGATGGGAGATTTGCCTTCCTATGACAGTTTGATCACTTGGAAATGGTTACAGTTCCTATTGGGTCTGTAATAGCATGGGACTGAATCTAGGGACCCTTGCCCAAAAAATTAGGAATCTATTCCCCTTCAAGTGGGTCCCTGACACTTGATTAGGTTATAGAAATTAATGATGCAGGTCACCATACTCTTGCTCAGGAGAAAATTCATTGTTTTTTATTCCAGGAACTCTATGAGGGGGTAGCTGTGGATCCTTTGATGATTGGCCACTGCTTGGGCATTCAGGTCATCTTGGTGGACATGTCAGCAACCTTCTGAGGGGGAAGCCTATTGTGGTTGTGTGCTGCATGAACTACCTGTTTAAAAGTTGTGGGGTTGTGCTCTCTGATTATGTCCCCAATTTTGAAGAACAAGGCATCTCGCTAGGTGTATATTGGCATGGTCAGCAGGGAAAATTGAAACATCATGGTACTTGCTTAGATATTCCCAGAGGCCACTTCAGTGCACTCCATTGATGGCTCAGGAATATTCTTTATTTTGAATTGACTGAGCTCCATGTGGCAAGAAGCTTGGGGGGAATTTTCTGTACCAGTGCCCATTGGTGTAACTGGATGTGGTTCAGTAAAATAAAGTCCCTTTTGGGAAAGCTGGAAGGAATGCACCAATCACAATCCCCCTCTGTTTCCTTCTTTTTTACCCTTAAATTTTTTTCCCAAAGTGCCATAGTCCTGGACTTATAATGACAATTTGTAATATGATATAGATATGACACTCCAAAAATACTGGACAGGCAGCAGGTGATTGTGGCATCAATTACTGGGTTGTGTGGCAAATCAGAGTCACCATCCCATTCATCAACTGGCCAATTGGCTAGAACAAGAACATTAAAAACAAGTCCATGTATCCAGAGCCGTGTAGTGCAGCAGGTATGAAGACGCTGTGTAGCCTAAGTAGGCAACAGACCTGAGTCATTCAGAGTTACAGGTCACGTTGCAGAAGGGCAAACATGATTAGATATGCTTCTTGATCTGGGAATCGATTTGCTTCTTTAGCTTTTTGGTAAGATTGGCCCCCCCTTTCTTCATTAGAGCTCAGAATTCATGTCTTTCTAGTGCTTTGCTGAATTGTAGGTGGGTGGTAATTTCTGTAAAACCCATGCCACTTTTTTTGAGGCACATTGTCTCCTTGACAATCTCATTGGTTACTAGTTGCCGTTTATAGGGCCCACCGGGTATAATGAGATCTGGATTAGGCAGGGCTTGATTTGATTGGCCCAAATTGTCAAGTAATGGCTGGATTAGGTTTGATGGGACCACAGTTGCACAGTCTTCAAAGTGTAGCACAGCTCAGGGTTAGGCCTTATCTTGGGGGTCCACATACTGGCTGTCAGAAAAGCCATTCATGGCTGGGCCTGGTGACACATACAACTTGGCCTCCTCACAGCTTAAGTTTAGTTGGGTATAGACAGGGGGGCATGGCAGTTGTGCTCCCTTGCTTGGAAACTTGGGTTTGGAATAGCTCCTGGTATTACTCCTTGTCATAGCCCATACCAGAGTCCGGCTGGACTCCTGCAGGAGGCAGGCTGGGCCTGGAAGGCCATGTACACATTAGGCATGATTCTGACCAGGTAGTTGACTGCAGTAGCTAAGGGACGCCAACTCTTAGTATGGGGCACAACCTGGTTGGCCAGCCCCAATACTGTGATGTAGACAAACCCCAACTTGCTGAAGTCCTGAGCAGGAGGCGCCTTGGGCAGGGGAGAGCAGTAGGAATCTTCTTCATAGTGGTAGTATGGTCTCTTTAGCATAACTAGGAGGGAGATCCAGAGGATGGGGGTGGAAATACTCTAAGTCAAGAGCGCAAGGTGGATTAACTGAGGTAGTAGGAGTATAGCAAGGAGGGTATGGATAGACAAGTTTATATTGAGTTGTGGATTCCCAAATAGATGCAAAGAGAATAATTAAATTTGAGCAAAAATAGAGAATTCCTGCAATAAGATAATGATTCCTGGGCATAAACTTGTTTTATTTAAGATTTCAACAGTGAAAAGAACTCCTCCTCCTCACTACTTATACTTACTGGTAATTTTGAAGCCTTTTGTGCCACCAGAGAGCTGATGGCATCAACTTCAGTTAAACTTAATATTTTGGCTGGAATTTTTGTACTTGGGCCTGGAGGTGCATGCTCAATGGTTGGTATAACAGGAACCTTGCTTGGGTTACAGCAAGCCAAGATGACACTGTTATTTATAAATCCCACAACCAATTGAGCCCAATTGCGCAATCAAACAATTGCGCTCCTAATGTGTCATTTCCCTGATAATTAATGGCCTAAACTCATTAGTAGAATCAAGCCAAGGATTTGAGGCTTGTGTGCCTCTCAAATCCTGGGCCATTTTTAGACTGAAAGTGGAGAGAGGGGGGCTAAACTAACTAAGTTTGCTCCCCCATCCTGGAGGGAGGATTCACCAGGACGCCATTCCAGTCAGGACTGGCATGTCCACTTGAAGGGGCATCCATAGGGAGGACGTGCTAGATAATTGGGGAAAGTAGGAGTCCAAGCTTCGATAAAAAGCCATTCTCAAAGCACTCAGGATGCCTGTTTGGGGTGAGCTCTGGGGTCCCCAAGCCTTCCTCAGGAA
>QTSX02002671.1:0-11639 GCA_014839935.2 Entomophthora muscae | reverse complement strand
TCCAAAACATATTAAAATAATTTCTTTTACAACTTGAGCGGTTATATATGATTGTTGCTGTCAAGTACATTTACGTGTGGGGATAATTCCACTTCAGATTTGAGGGGCTGTTGGCCCACAGCTTACAAACACCTCTTCAAGAGAGGGCAGTCAAGGTCCAGCAGTGTGGGCACCCTTATTATTAGTTAAGGTGGTCTGTTGCTCAGTAATGTCTATAGGTGTTGGTCCTGTGTTATTACTACTGTGGAAAGCTCAGCCAGTCAGGAGGCCAGGGAAGGACCCACTGAGAGGCAAGGGGTAAACCTGTCATTTACTGAATCAATTAATTCACTCATTTCGTAAATGTCTCTGTCAAGGTTGGAGTGGTCTCATTTCAAGTGGTTCACCTCTTAGTGGCTAGAGCAATTCAACTCTCTAGCACATTGGATTCAGGGCTCCTGGCAGGTCGTGGCAGCAGCCATCTTCATCAATAATCCCATTTGGACTAGCAAGCAGTCAATACCATTTTGTGTAGGCAGCAACCTCTAAGTTGTAGCTCAGCAACTTGAGGCCAAGTCAAAACAAGTACCTGAGGATCTGGCTGAGGTGCTTTGGTAGGGAAATCTTGACTGCATTTAGATGCTTGCAGCTCTTGAATGGCATCCCATAGTTTCTGTTCTCTATTCATCAGATTGTCAGATGGGGAGAAGTGAGAAAACATCTCTGGCTTGGGCAGACAACTCATTCACTTGAGTCTGGAGTTTGGCAATAGCAGCAGCAGTGGCAACCCTTTCTTGATCAAATTATTCACTGAGCTTGCAAAGACCTTTAGCAGTGAGGTCTGCCACTTGTTGTAGTTGATCAAAGGAGTAAGCACTGAACACATTGAGCTGCCGCACAAGTTGTTTGAAATTGGTAAGATAGGTGTTCAAGGTATAATCTACTTGGGCCAGCCAGGGCTGTTCCAACTGGTGGAACTCATGTAGATGCTCCCTGATGTATGTGGGAATGGACTGGCACATTTGCTTGATGAAATTAACCAAGTTGTGGGTTTGGGGAGGGGATGAGTTGTACTGATTGTCTGATACCAAAGGAAAACAGGGAGTAGATCCATTCATGTAATCAGCAAACTGATCCCAGTGATTTGTGATGTCTGCTTGTAGGGACAAAATCTCCTGAACGTGGAGTCCTAAAACCATTTGATGGTGGGCTAAGGCAGGTTGTAGCCAAAGGATGATAATAGGTGCTCAGTAGAGCCATTGCTGAGAGAAGATGCTAGGGAATTGGGGAGCCACAAATCAAACTATAGTATTCTGCTCAACTGAACTGTAATTGGAGGAAAGGGATGGCTCCTTCACAGGCTATCCCAAGGGCTACTGCATGACTTGTTCTGTGGGTATCGTGCCCAAAGGGTAGGCCACTAGGCAGGGACCATTCCCAAGATTCAGGCAGTAGAAAAGTAGGTAAATCGTGATGTCTTCTCAATAGAGGACTGGTGATTTCAGGTGAAGTTGGCTCTTGTATAGGAGGAGGCAAAGGACCTGAAAAGGGTTGCAAAAGGATAACCAAGGTGCTTACAGTCTCTGTAGTAGCACCATTTTTGTCATGTTCTGAGGCACAGCACAGACAAATAACGGGAAATCCTAACCCTAGATTGGATTGTACTAAGTCTTGGTTAGAATGGCAGGGAAGGCTATAGATTATCCTTGTGGTCCTGAATGAATAATCTCTCCTAGTTATGGCTAGGGAGAGGAAATAAAATTCTTGGGGACACAAACAAAATGTGAATCGAGATTTAAATTTTATTGGGTTAAAGATTGGGAATATATACTGTGTAGCTTTTACTTTCAAAAAATTACATGGACAGTAGGATCACTTGTTAACAAGCAACAGTGGGGCTTGCAAGCTGCAAAGAATCAGAAACTGAACAATTGTATTTCCCAAAGTCTGGATGTACAGACTCATTTCAAGGGTCAAAAGCAAAAGAGAGATATTTGTCCTCAAAATAACCCATCAAAGGGAAAATTGAAACATGGTGAATGGCGCCATTCACGACAATAATCATGACCACCCAATTGGCTTCTTCTCCAGAAAGATGCTTCTTCCAGAAGAAAAATTATCCTATCTATGACAAAGAGCTCTTAGCTATTGGGCAGCCTTAGATCATTGGCAATATCTTCTGCTGTACACTCACCATCCAATTACTATTTGTACTGATTATTGTGCCTTGGAATATCACAAAAAGCCTCATTGCATGAACCAAAGATAGGCTTGTTAGCATCTTGACTTATCTCAATATATATTCACAATTGAGTATAAGCCTGGGGTTGCCCAATCATATTCCAGATATTCTGAGCTGCAATCCTGGCTTGGTTATTGTTGGGAATTTTGACCAAGAAATGATACCAATTATGACAGAGCTCACAGATTGGGATTGCTACAACCAAATCCATAAATTAGTATTACAAAATAAAATGATACTAATTATGATGGAGCTCGCAGATATGAATTGCAGCTACCAAATAACATAAATTGGTGTATAAATTATGTGCATATTGGATCAGCAGTAGTCTGCTGACCTGAGCCTTAAACTAGTCAATGATAAGTGCTGCTGTGCCACTTTAAAAATACACAAGCGCCGCGGCACCGCCTGGCAACTGGACTAGGTGCCAAAGCGCCAAACTACCTTTACGTCAAGCACCTCTGCGCCAACTGAAAATTATTGCAAGCACCGCTGCGCTGCCTGGCAAATATTGCAGATGTCACAGCGCTGCCTTACTTTTACCATCAAGCGCCAAGGTGCTGGGTTTGATTTCCCATAATCTCAAATTCCCATATTTATCACATTAATAAGCATTAAGCTTGTAGTATTCCAAGGAGGTAGGAAGTGATCCTGAAGTAACTAAATTATTCCACACCAGCAAGGATCATCTGTGCTGGGTGAAGATGAAAATATTCTATAGGTTGATGTGCAATAAGCACCAAACCTAGATTAATAATTACCCAAATTAGGGGTGTGTTAGAATGTCCTAGAAGACTTTGCTAGCAGTCCAGAGATTAAACTTGCAGAAGGTATAAGAAGAATTAATCATTTAAAATGAAATCATTGTTGAACCATCTTTATTTTATCCTTAACCTGGTTGAACTTTATCCTAATCCTTAAGTGCTTCTGTGTGATCAGAAGCCATTGCTGGGCAATAATCTTGATTCCGTTCAATCCTGGCTCTTTTGATACAATACTACTCATATTCCCACATATAACTGTATTCCAGCAAATTTCCTGTGCCCTTTAATCTCAAATAATTGTGGCGCTGTAATTCAAAAAGCGTGATAGTTATACTGGAAGAAACTCTTAACTCCTTTAATACAGCCACTATGATACCATCTGATCTCTTTGCTTCCATGTCTCAAACCCCTTTATGGATCAGGGCCAAAACTTCTCAAGCCCACAACAAGTTCAAAAAAATTACTATCCACACTAAGCAAAGGTGCCTCTCTAAAGTATCCTGACTTTACCTATGCCAATAGAATTATTTATCACAAAAAGAAAATATGGGTACCTCCTGGAAAACTTTGTACTGAGATTTTTAACATGTCTCACAATCATCCTACTGCAGGTCACCCAAGCATTGTTAAGACTGTAAAACTTATTTGTCGCCAGTTTTCCTGGCCTGGTCTTCACAACGTGTATCCTTGTACCTTAAGGTGTGTCTTACCTGTGCTAGGTCAAGGCACTCCCGCTCCATGCCTTCAGGGAAGCTGCTTCCCTTTACAACTTCCTGCCTGTCCATGGTCTTCTGTCAGTGTAGACTTTATAACTGGCCTTCCAAAGTCTTAAGGGTTTGATTCTATTATGGTGGTTGTGGGACAGGCTTTCAAAGTATGCTGAGTTCTTCCTGTGCAATAAAACTATCACCTCACAAGGAATGGCAACAATATTTCTTTGTGAAATATTTGCTTGTCATGGCCTCTCAGATAAATTTATATCAGACAGAGGCCCACAATTTTTATCCAAGTTCTGGGAATCTATTAGCAAGGATTTAAATATCAAGCCTTGTTGTTCTTCAGGCTATCATCCTCAGTCTGATGGTCAAACAGAGCGCTTAAATAAGATACTTGAACAGTACCTACATTGTTACATCTCTCCTCATCAGAAAAACTGGGTTTTGTGGCTCTGCATTGCTCAATTTGCCTATAATAATGCATCTCATGCCTCAACTGGTCTTTCTCCTTTCTTTGCAAATAAGTGTTTTCATCCTCATCCCCTTCCTAACTCAGAAGCACCAGCAGAAGAGGTGGAAGAGAATATTGTCCCAAAGATTGCATCTATTCATTCAGATTTAATCAGCAATCTCATGCAAGCCAGAGAGGCTTATAAACGCAAAGCTGATGCTCATAGAATTGATGCCCCCTTATATTCTCCTGGAGACCTAGTAATATTAAAAGCTGAACACTTTAAATTACCAATCACTTGTTGCAAACTAGGTCCACTCAACATTGGCCCTTTTAAAATTTTAAGGAAAATTAATGACGCAGCTTATGAACTTGAGCTCCCTTCTAACAGCAAGGTTCACCCAGTTTTCCATGTTTCCCAATTTAAACCATGCATTGGTAAAGCGCCCATCTCTACAGAGCCTATACTTTCCTCCAATCCAACCAATCATGAATATGAAGTAGAATCCATCTTAAGCTCAAAACTTTCCTCAAACAAACACTATTATCAGGTCAAATGGAAGAATTTTCCAATTGAAGATGCTACTTGTGAGCTTGAAGAAAACTGCTCCAATTGCCCTTCCCTGGTTGAAGAGTTTTGGGGGAGAGGAGAGCCTTCTCTAGAGGAGGATAATGTAACAAATCCAACTGACAAAGTTGGATTCCAAAAACCCTCTATTAGATAACAGATTTTCCCTTTTCTGTTCTTCAGCCAATCATCTATCTCCTTCCATATTCATTCTGGACTTTTTATGTGCTTCCTTAAATACCTACCATGATAGCCTCCTGAGAGTTATCTTGGTTTTCTAAAAAACTAAAATAAAATAGTAAAAACGACAAAAAACCCCAGTTTGGCATAAAAATCAACATTTTGAAATTTGATTTTAAATTTTGAAAAAATAGATTTTTATGCAGAACCATTTTTTTGTTGTTTGAGGAAATTTTTCAGCTAAGCTTTTCCCAGATTATTTTACTCTCATTTTCCATTCTTCTGACCTTATGCAATAGTTACCAGAATCCGCAGTTGTCTCTTGCCCATAACTGGTTCCTGTCGGCCATGATCTCTGTGGTTTGGGGCCTGACCTGGTCCACCTTGCCAAATGCCTTTGTGGCAAGGTGGAGCACAGGCCCCATTTTTCACAGAAGCAAGTAATTGACCTCCAAAAATACCAATGTATACCTCACAAAGAATGGGGTCCAGCACGCAGTAACAATGCCATACCACCCTCAGGCCAATGTGCAGGTTGAGCGGCTAAACAGCAGCTTAGTGCAGGACCTTGCCAAGCTCACTGCCTGGAGATCTGAGGACTGGCATAAGCAGCTACTGACTGCACTCCTTGCATGCCGCACTTGTGTGAACAGATCCACTGGGAAGAGCCCCTTTGAGCTTGTTTACGTCACTCAATCCAATATCATTCAAGCCCTCAAGGAAAAAAGTTGTAAATGCCCAGCAATGTCAGGGATTCAATCTTGGGCAGCCAGCCTGTCGTTTTCAGGGGTAACTTGGGCCGGGATTTTTGAAGGCAATGCCCACCACAAGAGGAGAGCTAACTTAAAAAGGTAGGAGACAGACTTTCCCACCCAGGACCACAGGCCAGCGGCCGGGATTATAGTGTCAATCATCCCTGTGAGGATGATGTACACAATCCCAAACAGCTTGCCAGAATGGTTGGTTGGGAGGTCAGGTGAGGAAGCAGGCATAGGTTTTGGGGTCACAGGCAGTTCTATGGGTATGTGGTAAGCAGGGAGATAGTTGAATTTCCCTCTGAACAACTTGGGTGTTGAAAATATCCACAGACCTTGTCAGTTGTATCTAACTGCAAATTGTATGCGAGCCAAAGGATCAAGTTCAAGTATCTTTTCCGGGGTATAGTCCTTGTATTTGGGTTTCAGAGGGTACTCGGTAAAATGGACAGGTCCAAAGGGTACACCAGGAGGACAGAAAACTGCGGGCAGTGGGGCAGGAGGGCCAGGGGATCTTGAACTGATTTGGTAGAAGACAAATACAAAATGGGGTATTACCTGTATAAGCCAAAATAACATAACCTTTATTCAAACATGGCAATAAGTTTAGAGTGTGGGGGTCCTTTGGTCTATATAGCACCCCACCTCCAAACTTAATATTTTCCATGAGGGGTTCATCAGGGCATTGGGAAAGGCAGGCCTGGGAGAACTGGGTGCTCAGGTCCAAAGGCAGCAAAATGGCACTCAGCCCGGGAGTTCTTTCATTGGTCAGAACATCCAAATTGGTCACTTGATTTTCTTGATTTTGGGCTGTGGTCACGGGGTCAGGCCCAAAACCTAGGTTTTCCTTTGGTAGTTGAATTTGATTGGTTACACAAGAGGACTTCAAGTTTGTGAAGTTCATGGAGGCACCTTCTCTGCCTCCATTAGGCAATTCAAGAAGTTCCTCCTTGGGCACCACCATAGTTGAACCTGTGCTGGTATTCTGGCTTCAGGACTTAGCAGGGGCCTCAGCTTGCGGGAGATTGACCTCAGTAAAACGCGGGCAGGCGGGCTCCTGGTCCATGGAGCCTGTGGCCCGCAGGAATTCAGGTTCAGGGTTCAGATCCTGCCCTTGGGCCCAGGTTTCCAGGGGCAATGGATTGTCAATCCTGACAAGCAAGGTCCCCCCTTGTTCAGCACCTCAAGTGATACAAGCCAAGAGTGATCAGTTGGAAAAGGAAGAAAAATGTTTGCAAAACATATTTGTTTCCATCCAAGATAGACACAAAGTCAGCGACAAGGTCTGGTTAATGAACACAGACAAGAGCAAATTACAGCCTGAGAAAGTGGGTCCCACTATCATATTAAAGGTAAATAAAAACAACACTTACCTGGTACAAGGACTTGGCAAATGCAAGCAAGACAAAGTTCTACACCATGACCGACTAAGACACTGTAAGGCATGACAAAAACAACAAGAAACTGTCATATCAGCAACTGAACAGCAGCTAGTTCAGTACGGTGCCCAGGCTCCTTACAACCTCCCTGATGACCTGCCCTCAGAGGAGGCTGACCTTCAGCCAGGGGGTGTTGAAACAGCAGACTTGACCTGCCAACAAGGTTCTGACTAAGCAGGGTTGTGACCTGCAACTTGACCTTTCAGTGACCTGTAGCCAAAATAGGAAAACAACTCAAATTTCCAAATCCAGCAACATGAACAGATGCTGATCCCTTATGGTGGATACCTCAATTTGGCACTTGACTCATTATCAGGATCAAGCCACCCCCTTCATCATCCAACCGTGTGATCAACACAATCATGTTCCTGTTATCCATGATTCACAATAGCTAAACAATAGCTATCTCCCAATAAAAAATATTATCTAGTTTCCATTTATTTTCCCCTTGTAACTCTGCTAAAACAGCACAGTTACAACAGGAATGTAAATTATATCCTTTAAAAGCCCTGGGTTGCCTATTTCCGCCATGGATATCTATAGAATATTAATTAAACTTGTTTAGAGTTTAGGGAAAGCCTTTGTTTCAACTGAACCAATTGTAGTTCAGTAGTTGAAGGGGGAAGACAACAGTCCAAAGAAAAGGATAAATATTTGAGATAAGATAATAGCTTTATTGGTAAATAGAAGTTATTATACAGTAAATGAAGTCACCAGGTCACACAAGGGTAGCATTGGTGACATGATCCTAATATGGTTTGGATTTTGAATAAGTTGTTGAGGTGTTGATTGGAATTGGCTTTGCTCCTTATTAGGAAGTATTGCCCCATATTTTGACATTCAATGTAAGAGGTGAAATGTCGTTAGATATAGTGTAAGGGGACTCATTGAGAACCCCTGCATATCATAAGATAGATTGTCAGTCAAGGTATCAAACTTGGTTGTAACACTTTGGTGCCAGGTTCAAAATGCATTATAGTTAAGGGGTATTTGGTTTGCCTTTACTGACACCTTGTATTTATCCTGCATCTGCTTGGAAAACATCTAATAATCAACACTAACCATGTCACCTTACATTGGATTTCAATTAGCTTGACTTCAAATCCAGATGGCTCAATCTCAAATTAGTTACATACATATGGGGTTGGATGGGAATTGAGAGCCCCAATCCCACCAGCCTTAAAATAACTGTAGCACCTTTTGATTCTTGGATAGGGGTTATTGCTTGCCATCCAAACGGTATCTCTAGGCTCTGGAAGGAAGTAGCCTAAACTGGGGGGACCAGACTCTCAGTATTAAGTATCTCCTTGGCCAGGATAGCTTGGGGTGCTTGAAAGGCCATAGGATATTTTTTGTGCAGTTTTTCCTAGACGCTCCAAAGATCATCTTCACTCGGCGATCCCAAGGTTATCCAGCTGCAGACTTTAAAATCCCCTTAGTTTAGCCAAAACCCAAAAGGCTTTAATGTTCCCTGGGAAGCATATTGCGCTACAGTATATAAATATCATTGATATCTTTAAATGTGGGGGTTTTAGGGAAATTGAGGTTGATGGGGGCAGGGGGTTGGATTTGAAGGATCTGATCAGCAGAATATGATTGGCTGGAATATGTTTTGGGAATTAACGAGATTCCTGGAGAAGATGAAATGTGGGGAATATGAAACTTGCTGGGGAGTGATGGTTAGGCTGGGTAAAGGAGATGAGTTCGTGATTGCTGGTTCAACCGAATCATGCCTCCTGTATGCCAACCGATGAATGAAGGGATCTTACTTGGTCTGGGCCCTGGCCTGGGGAAACTGGTCGCAGCCATTTGTTTAATGAACTGGCTCAAGGGATACAGGGTCGTGGATAATTCGGATCGGATCATCAAAGTCACGGATCGATCTATCCACAGCTAATCCGCGTGTCCGAAATGCAAACTGGGGTGTTTTTTAAAGGAACACGAATTTATTTGGGGTTTAAGACGACGTTAGAATTGCAAACTGGAGAGTGGCCAGAGTAGCTTGTAATATCTGGGGAGGCTCTAAAAGTTTTCACCCGATAGACATAAATGCTAAATTAAATTGATGCAACTTGAAAAGGAACCTTGCTTGGGACCAAGTGTCGTTTAGTTATTATGATTGGTTGAAATTTAGAAACTTTCTTTCTTCTGAACTATTTAAGAATCGCTTGCTGCTGTCATGGGCAGTATTTATTATTTCCAAGCACAAAACACACGCCCAACTCCAGTGCCACATCTGCAACCCCACTTGTATTTTATTCTGGCAGCCACATCCAATCAATATCCATGGCTTGTCCATGCATCAAGGAATTTACTACCACCTCTGATAAATCTCAACCACAAGAAATATGATTTCACTCTCATTCAAAATCTTGGTCATTGAGAAATGATTAAGCGGATCTTTTTCAGCCAATCATCCACCTTTGATGAAAGATTTCCGCCCATAACCCATCAAACTGACAAAGTGATATCATGGATGGGACTGATGGACGTAAGTGCCGTAATGAAAACATTGCATAAATACTCCTATCAAACTGGGGTGGCGCAACTACCTAATTCAACCCACACCTATTTGGAATCTTGAAGTTTTTCATTTCTTCAGAGCCCAACCTAGCACCCAATTGAAAACCTCTTCGGCGTTATAATTTCCAGTGGGATGATATCATAAAATAAAACTGCAAATGGATCTCCCAACCGATCCCCCGTTGCAACTAATCATCATCCATCACTTTGCCACCCCTTCAAAATCAAAATCCTCAAATTAACCCCCTGCTGAAATTTCTCCAATCTCAACCATTCTCCCTGACCCCCGATTGGCTACAAAGACGTTCCAATCAGATAAAGTTCTTCCCAGACTAACCGATCCAGATTTTAGCTAGACCCTGTCCGATCAACTAGCGCAAAGATAAACCGAGCCAATTAAATAAAGCCCTATACAAGCTAACCAATCTAAGTTTGATCTAAGCCCCATCCAATCAATTATCGTAAAATAAACCAAGTCATCTAGGGAACCTCGGGATCTGAACCAAAATCCAGCAGCTAGTTCGGAGGAATAATTTGGTATCTAAATCAAACCCCCAAAGGCGAAACATGCCCAAATCAAAATGGTTAACCTGCCAAACTTGATTTGCTGATTTCTGGTTGGAGCCATAAACCAACTATACATAAATAAACCTTCTACCTCACGAGTTGGGCTGCAGCGGATCTGAAACGATGGCAGTTTTTTTATTAAGCAGCCATTTGTCTCAGATCCGGAAACGATTCTAGAAAATTATCATGGCTACAATATTTCTGGAATTGTAGCCGTACACATCCACAGGAGGATGTTTTTTCCGGATTTTTTTTTAAAAATATTTTTTCCATCAAATTTCAAAATTATAAAAATTTAAGAGTTCAAATTCAAATTTGATTCAAAAATAAAAAATATTAAAAAATATATCAAATCTGACCTTTCTGGAAAAAAGAAAGTCATCTTTAAAAGTTTTTTATTTTTTTGGATTCCCCTGACATTGGAATCTACATTACAAAAAAAGAGGGCTTGGATGTGACGATTACGTGGAACCCTGTAATTGTCATGTTTTTAATCCACCACAGCCCTACTCACAAGAGCTAATTGGATAAGAAGTCAGTGGCCAAATCAACCAGCTCCAAACCCCTGGCCAATTTTAAGGCTTGAAGCCTGCTATTACATTGCTTCAATAAAGTGTGTAATATAGATAAGGCTGGCTCAAATTTTGATTTTTTGTCAAAGACCTCTCTCCCTAGTTTGGCTTGTGTTTTCTTGGATAAACTGGAGTATACCAGAATGGGCAAGAGTAAGCCAAAACTTGAGACATGAAGAATAGGAAATTTTTTTATTAAGAAATAAGTGGCTTTATATCACCTTCAATATAGTGGTAGTTATGGGGAAATATGAGGATTTTTACACTATCTGCATGGGGAATGACATGGAGATTTGTTGTATGTCTGGACTGTTGGGTATAGCTAGCAAGAATTAGCCCTGGTAATTGTTCAATTACTATACCTGAATACAGGGTAGTAAACCCAAAGTGGAGTGAACAATATGGGGGGAAAAACCTCTCTTATTTCATATAAAAACCAAGTATATAAGAGAGGTGGGAAATTGGTAGAGGGGAAATTGATGGGATGGAATCCAGGGAATTAGGCCAGGTTTTGCACAATACCATAATCAAAATATCAATATCAATATCAATATCAATATCAATATAGGCTATTGATTTTTCACCCAGAAGTAGAGACCAACCAGGCAATTGGATTATTGATGTCACTTCCATTTAGGTTTCAGACTCAAGTGCCACATGAGCTTTGATTCCAGAATTAAAGGCCTTGTTTGTTGCCCCTTTGTGTAACCTCCAAATTTCCAACTTACTGAGAGATTCAAGTGTAATCCAGGAATGCCCTGGTATCCACTAGTTCTCGATCAATTGGTTGAGCAATTGCCTATGTGTAATAACGTTCTGGATCTGACTTCAAATTTAATGTCCATCAAATCCATTCCATTTTAGCACATTGCAACGTAACTGT
>QTSX02002670.1:0-11709 GCA_014839935.2 Entomophthora muscae | reverse complement strand
CAAAGACAGTACCCTCCACATAAGAGATACACCAAATTCAATAACATACAAACACAAAAGATCTGTCACAAGTGACAAAATCTTATCGACTATGCTTAATGAAAGACCTCAACTGTGGATTCAAACCCTGGCTCCCTGCAAGCTGCCAGCCCAAATGATTTTTGAAAACAAACTAGAGCAGGATTTGACTTTGTAAATCCTTTGAAGCTTGATAAATCTAATTCACCTACATTAATACTCCCCACGCTAAAGGTTAAGCGAAAAACTCAACCAATAAGCGGAGCAGACCCAGCCACAGATCCCAGAATAACTTGGGGCTCACGCAGAAGGGGAAACAAAGAACCTTCCCATAGAACGCAGGCCACCCAGAGACAACCAATCCCACAACCTGACTGGGAAATTTGAGCATTCTCAATTTGGGCCAGCCAATGGAATAACCCCCACAATTGATCCATCAAAGACTGGGAAGACCTGGAGAATGGGAAAACCCGGGCCACAGAATTTTGTGAGGTTTTGCCATGACGGATGGGCATCTTATACCCTGGACCGCCAGGAAAATGCCCATTGCCATTCTTGCAATAAAGTGACACTAAACCTTTGGTTCAGCCAGATCATACCATACTTGTTATTAGTTCTGTTTCATTTACAGCCTACATCTTGCGATTCTGCACCCCACACTCACCTACCCCAAGAAACTGCGGACCAGTTGCCCAACTTTTACTGTCCACCAGAAGCTCCCTTTGGCCCAGTACATTTCACTGAGTACCCACCCAACCTGGTGTATTCTGAGTTTACTCTAGAGGAAGCCCTGATTCACGACCCCAAAGCTAGAACTAGAGAGACAGAAGTCCTTTACAGAGAAGGCACCAAAATCATCTGTCCCTCTCTGTTATTCTGAGACAAGTATAATTTCCGGCCCGCATATTTGGTTCCAATGACACCACCCCTCACCCTGCAGCCCAACTGCCCGCAAGAATCTGTTGCCACTAATGAATCCACCTCCACCCAGATATTTGGGGTAATGTGAATCACCCTTACAGGGTTGATTGATTCTATGGTGCCTTTAAGCGGACCTTGGGCAGTCCTTGGGAAATTGTTATCTTATATTGTAAAGTTAGCCCCAATCTTGTGGTGGTCTCTCCCTACTGGGCCCGCGGGCCGTCTGCCCGCGAGTTCTCAAGAACCCCCCACTGGCTGGATCCCTGACAAGATCCAATGCCCAGAACTTGCAGCACTTCTAGGCAAATACACCCACATATTCAAGGAATAACTCACAGAGTTACCCCCCCCCCCCAAGTGGGAGGTCAAGCATGATATCAACCTATGCAAAGCCATGCCTAAACCAGCACCTCTATACAGACCCTCTCCCATGGAGACCAAAACACTTAAATCCCACATCAAGGACAATCTAGCCAAAGGATTCATTCACCCGTCTGAATCTCTGTGGGGGCAGCGGTTTTCTTTGTAAAGAAAAAGAAGGATCTCTTTTCTTAGTTACTGACTACATAGCACTAAACGCAAGCACAGTAAAAAATAAGAACACCCTTCCCCTCATAGAAGAGCTATTTGCAAGGCTCTCTGGAGAAATTTTTTTTCTCAAAGATTAGCCTCACATCTGGTTATAATCAAGTTGAAGTTAAAGAGAAAGACATTCCAAAGACTGCGTTCTGCACGCAATTTGGGTCATTTGAATATAAAGTAATGAATTTTGGGATGACAAACACCCCCCACAACATTTGTCACCATGATAAAGCAGGCGCTAAATGGACTCTTGAACACATTATGCTACCTCAATGACATCATTATATTTTCAAAAAACAAAAGAGGAACACCTCATTCATGTCTGCAAGACACTCAATTGACTTGCAAAGCACAAACTTTACACCAAGCCTAGTAAATGCCAAATTATGGAAAAGGAACTCTTGTTCTTGGGCCACATTGTCTCTGACGGTGGCATCAAAGCAGACCCAGACAAAATAAAAGCCATATATAACATACAACGCCCCACCTCTGTGAAACAAGATGCTTTCTTGGAATTTTAGCTTACCTAAGGAAGTATATCACAGACTGCGGAAAGCTCACTGCACCAATCAATGAACTAATCAAAGGTAATGCCAAAAAGAAATTCATCTGAACACCAGAATGCAACAAGAATTTCCAACTATTGAAACAAGCTTTGATTGAAGCACTAATCATGCAATACCTAATAACAACAGGTGCTACAAGCTTGATTCAGATGCTAATGACACTGCCATTGGCGCAGTCCTACACATCTGCCAGCCAGGGCAGCAAGATTTCCTGCCAGTATGTTACAAAAGCAGAAAAATAACAAACACTGAGCAGAGGTATCCAATAAAAGATAAAGAATTGCTAGCAATATATCACAAATGCAAGAAAAGGAGATGTTATCTAGAAGGGCATTTAAACGTCCGAGTGCTAACTGACCATAAATCCTTAATCTATTTCAAAACTCAGAACACACTTGCACGGCGCCAAGCCAAATGGATGTCCTTGCTTGAACAGCTTAACCTGAACATCCAATACAAAAAGGGGGCAGAGATGGTCCCAGCCAATGCTCTCTCTAGGCTATGTCAGCCAAGAGAGGATCACCCTGACCACCTGGACCCTGACTGGCCCAATCTATACAACACTGAGTACAAGAAAAAAGTAAGAGATCCCTCCACACACCAACTAATCCATGATACACTGTAAGGAATGAAAAATATTTCCATGTATCAAATGGCACTGTATATCAAATCATAAAGGACAAACACGTTCCCTACATTTCACTTGCACAAAGAGTTGACATCATACTAAGACATCACCATCTACTGGGACACACAAAGGCTAACAACCTATATATGTCAGGCACCCACCCCACTAGGAAGTAATCTTCCTAGGTGATGAATGATGGAAGAGGGATTTAATCCGGTTACCAAGGATCCTACATACAAGGACACCATTCCTAAATGGAATAACTGCGGTGATCCACATGTGTGCTGTTTTGCAGGAGAGGGTAAATTTGGCTTCAAATAAGGACAATATGCTGAAGAGCAACAATGTGTGGTTAGCTGGTGACGCTGTAAGCTATAAGGTAACATAGGGCTACTAGGGGTAAGTAGGGTGCGCCTAGTAGGTAACATGGTCTACTAGGGTAAGTAAGACCTTCCTGGTAGGTAACATAGGACTACCAGGGGCGGATGTTGCCTCCACCCAGCAGAAGGAATTGGCTGCTTTGGGCTATAGTACTTCAGCTTGCAGGGAACTGTGGCTGCGGAAGGATGAAGACTGAAATAGCAAGCAGGGAACTTTGTCTGTCTGGGGGGAGTAGGTTTTGGACCCCTGGCGGGTAACACAGGCTGCCAGGGAGGGGAAAGAGCTTTGAGAGCTCTATGTACCCTAATATGCTTACAGGAGGTCTGTGAGAAAGCACCCTACCTAACAGACTGGTAGGGTGTCCTTGTTTATACCCCTATGGGAGCTTTGGGGGAGCCCAAAGTGAGCATTTGAGGGTATAGATTTGCTCAGAGGTGTCACCAAGGCGGTTTGCTTGGGGAAGCAAGCTGCAGAACATGGTGTGATCAGGCCTCTGGGAAGTAGAGCTGATTACTCTGCAACTGAAAGCTCAGACTTAATCACCTGGGTGAGTAAAGACAACGCATAGACATTGATTTATGGTTGAATGGCCTAAGTGGATTACCACTTGCAAGGGCCCAGTCAAACGCCAGTTCAATGTAGACTCATGCTTGGGTCTACAAGTTCTGGTAATGGGGACTGAGATAAAGAACCAAGGTGGTTCACGGAATTAACAGAGAAAACTATTAGGAGGAACTGTTTGATCACAGTGAAGGCTAGCTGACAGATTGTTAATTCATATTGAATTGTGGGAACCAATATGGTTCAGTGTGTAGGAGGAACAAAGGAGGTTCCTAGTGAGGATTTGTTGAGGAACTGGTTGAGGAGAAGTTGAAGGACAGGAAGATTTTGGATGCAGGACTAGCTGATCAAAAAGCAGGATGGCCAAAGGACAAGAAGTTGGTATTGAAGAGCTGAAGAGCCAAGAGGATGAACTAGCTAGACTGGATGCAGAGGCTGGAAGAGCTGATTTTAGTGACTTTTGAGAGGAAATATAGATAAAAAGAAGCAGTTAAAAAATAATTAAATACTGCCTGATTATGATTAAAGAAGGATTAAAAATTATATAATGAAAAAGAAAGAGAAGGAAAAATAACATATAGTTTGTTATAACTAATAATTTATTTAAAAAAAAGGATTAATGAAGAAGAGAGCTGGAAAGAAGCTGGAAATGGAACGGAGAAACTATGAGGGCAAAAGAGCAAATTTTCCCAAGAACAACTAGGAGAGGCAAAAGGACAAGCAGCAAGCAGGTTAAAAGTTGCAAAACGTTGAGAAAAACACAAAAAAACGTTGAAAAATTGAAGGGTCAAAATTTGTCTAAGTTAAACATATGTGAAAGCGCTTGAGATTTGCCGGGGAAACGTGACAGGAATTACAGCAAAACTGTTTGAAACACGGAGCAGTTGTTTACCTGGAGCAAGACAGCCTCAGGTTTGAACCAGGGTCAAGGACAGGTCATCCAGGGAAATCTTTTTGGCAAAACTGTTGGATTGAGGCGTATGATTGGCTACAAGCCAAAGTCTATTTGATCAGTGTTTTAAGGGCTTTAACTTAAGAGTTAGAGCCTAAAAATAAGAAGCAGAAGCAGAAAATTCAGGGCTTTCATTGGCTGAAGTAAGTTTAAAGATTTAATATATTATAGAAGAAGAAAAAAAAGGATATTTTAAGCTTTGAAGAACCAGGGTTCTAAGAGAGGGTTTTGGTCTGAAACAAGGGGCTATAAAAGGGGGAGCTATATGAGACTCTTCAGGGACTGGATCAAGTGGATTACAAAGGCCACAAAAGCTACAGAAGAAGCCAAAGACCAAGGATAGGAATCCAGAGCTGGAACAGACTGCAGGAGCCCAAGATTGGAACACAGGAGCCCAAGACCAAGGAGCAGGAGCAAAAGACCAAGTACAAGGAGTCCAAGAGATTGTTAAAGGACTCCAAGTATTGGCACAAACCCCTCATTATTCCCTATCCCAAGGCCATATATCAGAAGGTTTCTAAGGGGATCTTACTTCTGACTGTGAATAAAGCACCTATTACAACCCCTATCCAAATTTCCCACGTTAAGAAAGAATATAAGTCCCATGAGTCAATTACCCCACATTTTCTATCCTAGCCCAGGGGACAAGGAATCCTATTGCCTAGGGTTCAGGAAGTTTGCCTCTAGTAGTCTGCCCAGGAGGAGTGGGAGAAGATGACAAGGCATTTGGAAATGACAAATAGAGGAAGAGAGTTTATTGGATGAGAGTTTGTAAGACTATTACAGGATTGGTATTGGCCTACAGAAGGGCTGGCGTCTGCTGAAGTACAAGTGTATGGTGGAGACGCTTGCCTAGTGATTGGGAAGGTACTGGAGGAGTTTGCTCTTATGCAGGCCAAGTATAAGCTCCTCACCAACCATTCACCACTGTTGGAGAATGCTGACTCCTCCAAGCCAGTCCCTGGCTATGACTCAGGACACACTTTGGGGACTGGTGACCAGAAACCCCACAATAATTCTCTGAACACTCAATATCTACCCAACAGCAGGTTGAAACGTCCCAAAAAGAAGTATGCCCCAAGGTAACACAGGAGAAAGGCAGAAGCCAAGGGACGGAAGACTTGGGGTTTGGGGATTGTGAATGTGGATTGATATTTCTTGGTCTCCTCTCTGAGAGGTGGGTTATGAGATAAGAGTGTAGCAGTATACCATACTCCTGGTATAACCTGGTGCCAAGAGCTGTCAAGGAATTATGCTTCTGGAGAGGTGCCTGAATCTGCGCGCAAACCCATCAAAATGCTGGCCATTGCAGCTGGCAGCAAGATTATTCAAAACAACCTTTTATATCCAAGAGACTCCATAGGAGGAGTCTTGGGTAATCTCATGGTCTTGGATTTTAAGGCTTAAGGTCAAATTATAAAAGAATAAGCAAAATGATTCACAGTGGGTGAATGTAGACTTTATTGATTGAACAAGTAATAGACCATACCTTACCAGCTTTATATAGCATGGTAGCAAAATGATAAACTGGGGAAAACATAAAGGAGATCAAATCTCATGGGGATGAAGTTTGAGAAATTTGGAGATAATGGTGAGTTTGGAATTAAAACTAGAATTATTTGACTTACTGAAGCCATTATACTGACCTCAGTGTTGTTAAAAACAATATTTAATTTAAATTACAAACCAAAAGATTAGGCAAAAGCAGGAGATGTCCAGCTATTCACCAGTTAAAACTGGGGATGGAGATCAGGGACCAGCATCAGAACTGGTAGCCAACGGGCAAGTCATAACAAAACCAAAGTTGAAACCAATGTCAGTGTCACCAGAATGCTTAAAAGAATCCATGGAAAGGATCGCCGTAACATCTGATTGGCTGGAAATGATTTTCAAAGGTAATGATTTGTCTTTACTGATAATACGAACAGTTTCTTTTAGCAATTGACTGTCAATGCGGACAGAAGAAGACCCAGGTTTGAACCCCGTTGTTTAAATCCCAGCATCCAGAACCAAATTGGAGCAATTATGATCAGGTAAAAATGAACAATTACTACTAACTAACCCAATAATTTTAGGAAATCTAGTAGAATCAACATGGAGAACCTTTTCTTTTCCTACACCTAGGAATAGATTGTTGTCAGGATTTACTGAAAGGGCATTCCTGACAATATCTCACATTAAAAGAGATAGTATGGTGGCCCAATATGAAGCAAGACATAATCAATGTTCTAAAAAGTGCACAGTGTGTGAAAAATATGCCAGCACCAAGGCTCTGCAGCCAACAGTTAACCCATTACCAACCCTGAAACATTTAAGGTTTGGAGACTGGACGTAGTGGGACCCTTCCCAGAAACAAAGACAAATCAACGTTTCCTAATTGTAGCCATTGACTTTGCCACACGCTGGCCTATCTGCTGGGCAACAAAAAACCACAAAGCAGAAACAATAAACCAATTCATTAACAAGGCAATCATAGCAGACTATGGCACTTCAGACTACATCATAACAGATGGAGCAAAAGAGTTAGCAGGCCATGTAGTAAACAACAACCTAAAAACAAAGAACATCAAACATTCCACAACCTTGCCCTACAGGCCACAGGTCTGGCAGAGTTGAACGCCTGAACAGCAGCCTTATCAGAACCCTAAAGAAAATAATGGATGGTAAAGCCAAAGACACATGACCACTCTATGTGAAACATGTATTATTAGTATCCCGGGTTTTCACCAATCAAGAAACAGGCTACTCATTGTTCAAACTAACATACAGGTACAAACCAGAAATAGTCATCCACAATAACCAACTGTATGTGAAGATCCCCCTGGGGAAACCTCCCACAGTAGAATAAACACCAGCTCTACAACACATACACCTCAAAGCCAAACTAGCAGAAACAAAAAGGCTCAAAACCCAAAAAGTAACCTCAACAGAGGACCCACTCCCCATCAACTCCCCCGTCTGGGTCCTGGCTGGGAACAGGAAGAAGTTAGACTCAGTACACAGAGGACCAGAAAGAATCATCAAATACCGACCAGACAGGAACACCTACCTGGTTAAGTTCCAGGGCGCTAAAGAGCCCATCACTAAGAAGTATCACAGATTTTGCCTCCGCCCTAGCAAGGAGACACTTGAACCGGTTGGTACCAACTAGTAAACAACTCCAGGAACATCAGGCGGTAGCTGTCAAGACAAAGCTCCCTCCTGATGTACCCAAGTAACCCCTTAAGGAGGGGTGTGTTGAGGATCTGGATGTACAAGTATTCTGGCTACTGCCATCCCACTTAATATCCACTCATTGCCCGATTTGATGCCTTTCCAATATACCATTTGATATACCAGAAATGGAAACAAACCAAAATCACATGACTGTCCAGGTATCAAGAGACTTGAACCCATCCTGCACATGATCAGCCCCTAGGTTTGATCTAACTAAAATCTCTGCCACAGCTAAAGCTATATAAGTCTAAAGTATTATCCAATAAAATATAATTCTTCTCTTCTTAATTCTATATTGAAACTTACCCCAAAAGCGCTCCTTATCACTAGTAATAACAAGTATATAAACTTCTTCCCCCTCAAATACCCAGAATATCAATAAGTTCATTATCATTTGCCCCTAATCAAATAATCTACTCTGCAACCAGAAACCAACCTATCTAGCCTTTGGGTCCAATATTCACTATACACTCTGTTTGAATTTTGAATGTATAACCAAAATAAAATTGGCTTCCTAATATAATTTCTATTATAAAATCACTTAATTTGGACTCAGACAAAGCAATGACAATAATGATGATAATAAGAATAACCAGCTGTCAATTAATGAACCTGAAACCACTTTAGTGGTTAAATTATCCAATAAGCATTTTACAAAATTCAATTAAAGCTTCACTACATCTTCAGGGACCCAAAACAACCAACTAGAAACCACAAATCAACCAAGCCAGAACTGAGTCACAACCAGTGAGAAAACCCTCCCAACACTCAGTAAAGATATAACTTCAACCTGCAAGTGCAAACAATCCTTACTTCTTTTCATTGCCGGCTGCAACTAATGCAGACCTGAAAACTAATACTTTCCAACCTACTGTTGCAGGATCACCTGGTAATCACTATGTTCACTCCTCCAATTATTTATCTCAAGGCCCTTGGTTGATCTTGGGATATAACAGTGTATATATTTGGGTCATTATTTTTCTTTTTATGCTTAAGCACTGTACTGATTATTTTATAACTTAATTACATTATTTATATTCAAATCATTTAGAAAGGTTAAAATACAATCAATGTCAAATCTTTAATTGATCTTGGAATTAGATATTTTTTAAAAAAATAATCTATCAGTTTTAGAATTGAAAATTGCCCTTATAATATTGCTGGAAATATCTTAATTGCTACTACATACTATAAGCTAAAAATATTTGTGATGAGTTGCATGTGAGATTAATAACAGCCCCAAAGCTATAAATGCTATTACCCTATCTTTGGCTCATCATAAATATTCTTGGGTTGTTTCAGAAAAAAAAAGTTGTTGTTTTTGAAAGACTGATAACTCTGTTAAAATACACCCTCTAGTAGCTCTTTACTTCGTGAACCTGCCCTAATGCACCACTAGCATCTTCGATATTTTGTTTCTCTGGTATCATCATGTGATTTCAAATGATAAGTTATCTCAGAATATTCTGAGAAACTTTCAATGTTAAGGTGAAGTGTGCAACTTCCCATCTTTCATAAAATATGAAATATTAATGCGGTTTCTAACTTTGAGCTCTTTCCTTATAGGCCTAACTTTTCTCTCATAAATAAGAATGACTTTTGAGAAATATTTGAGCGATAGGCTGATTTATATAATTCTTTCTTTTTCTTCTTGCTCAAAAATATTTTTAATATCATTTATATTCTTAATATAAAGCTGATTTTCTTTCTCTTTTAATGTTTTGATATTACACAAAGTTCCCATCAACAAGCTTTTCCATGACATTCTACAAATCTATTGTATTTAATAGACCCTTTAATGTATTGTGGTGCCTCTTTAAATAGATAATATAAAATTCATAGGATCTAAAATGGTTTCCATTATCAGTCCATATTGGATATTCTTTTTTTTAAACTTATCTGCTTTAAGAAGCCTTATTAGACATTAACCTGAAAAAAAGAATCATGAGACAATATTTGAGATAAAAATCATGGTGCTCATATTTAACTTTATTGTTTTCTTTAAGTAAAGCTTCAAAAAGAAATAGATCTTGGAATAAAAAAGTTATTAGTTCAATTGGACCACCACCAACTTTTAAATTCTCCTTAAAATCTATAACTATAATACATGATTTATTATCTAATTCATTGATATCTTTCTTATATTCCCTATTTTGATGAGCATAAAAACTTGGTGCTGATTAATGGCTCTGAGTCACTGTTTATAGATTCTGGCAATAATAAGTTTTATTTTTCACATTCTTCTTTTCTTTTTTTCTAAGGATGATTTTAAGTTACAAATATTACATGTAGTTTGTTTTTTATAAATTTATATTTTTTGGTATTAATTTATAATAAGTTGAAAGTGATGTTTAATTTCATTTTTTATTTTCATATTTTCTTATATTTCTTTTTTGTTTTTAATAGAGAATATTTTATTTCAGTTGAATAATCATTCTGTTCTTTTTCAATGTCATTATAAATTTTTTCTGGTGCTTTTTGTAAACTGGCTTGTTTCGAAAATTTTTCAGTAGGTTTTTAATTATTTTTTGATTATTTCTTTTTTTACTGAAAGATAGTTTTATTTTTTGGCTTTTTTATTTAAGCTTACGTTTTTATTTTACTTATTGTTTTTCTTGAGTATTCAAACTCACTTTTGGTTATATTAAATCCCATATCAATAGCTCTTTTAAAGAGTAACTGGAAATAACCAGAGATCTCAAGGCTGGGAGATGCTTTTGAGGGAGCAGATTTCAGAAGACCCTTTAAGCCATCAATTATCCCATTTGATTTCTGATTTTTAATCAAAGGAATGAACTCTGTTTTTCCAAACTCAGTTTGAGTGAAGAAAGTGATTGATGAAGGAATTAAGATTGCCTCCAGAAACAAGAGGAATGCTTTCTTTAGTATAGCAATTCTTTCTCTTTTTATTGATGCTCCCAATGAATAAAATGGCTGTATGCTTAGAGGTGATTAACAGATTCCATAATATTGGATTTATGAATTGATGATAAAGATGCTTTGTAGAGATGCCTTGCAAAAGAGTACTGGTTGGAGGATGATATCTTTTGTAAAGATAGTTTTGAAGGTAAACCTTGGTGGTGCTTTATCTCTTATATACAAACATATGATACCATTCTGAAAAATGATGTGATAACTTTATTAAAATTTCAACTTAAATTTATATACAAATGAAAGCTGAATACTGAGTTTATGTGCAGTGATATATGTGGGCAGCTCATGTCTTGTTATTACATCAGCATATATCTTCCAACAATCACTGTGAATAAATTAAAGCTAGTGTATTAACTTAATTACAACTCTTCTGTATATTTTTAAAATGATAAAATATTAAAGAATTATATCTAAAAGATGCTTAATTTGAGGTTTGCAGCTCACTTGAACCTCAAAATTCATCTAAACAGCAAATAAATTAACGTCCTAACTTCAAACTACCATAAAATCCTAAATAATTGAGCTTTTTAAATAAAAAAATGCAAAAATAATGCTCTTGATCTTAAATTTAATTTCGTCAAATAAAAGGAATATATTGATTAATGAAAATATTAACTTTTTTTAGCTTAAAGCAGTCTATTTAATTTCATTATCAAAATAATATAATAAAATATGGCAAATGCTCTTTTAAATTGCTTTTGCTTCAATATTTAATATAGTGTATATATCAGTATTTTAACACCAATAGAAAGATAAGATTCTTAGCTTTATTTTGATATTTTACAGTATGGAAAAATATTAAATTTTTGTTGAGTTATTACTGTTTTAAATATAAACATTTGTAATTTGATTTTTTTAAAATTGAACTGTGTTATGCTGCGACTTGGCCAGCATGTGTATTAGAAAACGGCCTAACCCCTAAAATAATGACCCATTTGCTAAAATACCTC
>QTSX02002669.1:0-11765 GCA_014839935.2 Entomophthora muscae | reverse complement strand
ATTGGGTTCTTTGAGGATATTAAAATTGACTCTGTTGCGTTTGATGGTCATGGTTTTTGTTTTCCAACATACGCTGGGGTTCACTTGGGTGAACCAGTCCATGTCTGCTACAATGTAGTAGTTTATATTGTTTGTGACAAGTCCTTTGATGGACGTTTGTATGCCTTAGAGGTCAATTTTGAAGAGAGTTGTTTTGCCTTTGAGTAGAACCTTTGATTTACCTGCCATTCTGGCATATTTGAAGTTGGATTTGACAACTGGTATTTTGTACTTGATTACAAAAGGTTTGCTAACCATAGTGTGTTGTGCACCAGAGTCAAATAAAATTTTATGTGTGTGTGATTTGTAAGTGCATGGATAGGCAAGAAGTTGTGAGCAATCTTTAATTTTTATGTTCATAAAAATGGAGGATTGTGGGACACGTGGGATGCAAGCAGCAAAGTTTGTGCATTGGTACAGTTTCTTGTCAAGTTGGGGGAGACAGAGGCACTTAAGCCTGTTCCCCCTCCTCTTTTCCCTATTCCTCTGTTTTGAGACCTTTGAGGTCAGAGAATGTGAGGTCAGATTCATAGCGGGTTGCTATTTCAGCATTGTTTACTTTGGCGGTGTCCTCTTTCTTGGGATGGGAGCGGTTTGCACTTTGGTTGTGATTGCCATTGTTGCAATTGGAGTTGCTGTTGCTATGGTTGATATTCTGGAATTTATTGCCATTGGAGTTTTCTCTGCCATTGCCGTTTGAGGATTGATTGCTGTTGCGTGCAGCATATTCCATGTTTGCGTGTTTTTCCGCGCGCTTGGCTTCTGCAATGAGCGCAGGCATGGAGGTGTTGGACTCTGGGCGGATGAGGGCAGCAACAGAGGGTTTCATTCTGTTGATGAATGAGGCTCTGGTATGTATGTTATCAGCTTGTGCTGTATTTTGGATTTTGCAACATATTCCCTCAAATTCATTGGCGTAAGCTGTGATAATGGTCTTCTGAGGAAGATCACTGAGCTGTATTGCAATGTCTTGAAGGGATTCAGTGACACGTAATAATTGTGTGTGATGTCCGCTTTGAACTCTTCCTAGTTGTCAAGCTGGTCGTCAGTTTGTGTGCCAACCCAGGTGGCAAACCAGTTAGCTGCGGCCTTGTACAGGCGCTTGCTGGCTTCCTGGACCCATTTCTCATGAGGGATGTGGCTGGCGCAGAGTTTAGTGGATGAGTAGTCTAGCCAGTTGATGACGTTTTCTTTGTTTTTACCAAAGAACTTGTTGATACCAATGTATTTGGTGTTGGTAATTTCACCTGTGGTAGGTGGTTGTGTGTTTGTTTGTGGTTGAAGAGAGCAACTGTTTTGAAATTATCTTGGTGCATGCTTTGGGCATGACCAGACCTTCAAATATGGTGCATCCACTAGGTATATCTTTGTCAATGTTGTGGGCGCGGAAGTACGTTTTCCAGGTCTCCTGTGGGATGTGGCCTGGTTGAGTACGTGAGCAATGGTGAGCGGGTTTTGGTCAAATATTTTCTTTCATGGGTGTGGTCAAAAACCTGTATGTGCTACTAGCACAAGGGAGCGCCTTTAGGGAAGCTTCAAATATAGAGTTAGGAGAGAAGAGAAGTATCTTTTATTAGATAACAATTTAGACTTATATAGATTGCTGTGGTGGAGATTTAGTTGGATCAAACCTAGGGGTTGGTCATGTGCAGGATAGGTTCAAGTCACTGGATACTTGGATAGTCATGTGATATTGCTTGGTTATCATTCTCAGGGGTCACTAATATATTGGAAGGGCATCAAATGGGCAATGGCTGGATGTTAAGTAGGTTGGCAGTATTGTGAATGCTTGTACATCCAGACTCCTTGAGACTAAGTTGAGTTATATTTCCAAAATTAGGGTGTATAATTAATTGTATATTATGTAATAATTGATTCCCTTTTGTTCATTTGATAAGTAAGAGAGCTTTATACAGATATGGGATATTTGATCACAGCCACAGTAGACCAGGATCCTCTTAGGCTTATATTGATTTCTTCTTCAAACTTAGTCAAAATTAACCCCTGATTGGATGATCAAGGTTCATACTGGCTAGACTTACAATCATGAGTCAATCAACTGACCTATTCTTCATCCAGTGTGAGGATGCTAGTTGTCCTATTGTCCACTAAGCCTATTGGATTACATTGTCACTTTTACAGAATGAATGGTTTAATATCCAATCACCGTACAACATGTAGTCTTCCAAAGCCCACAATGATACCAATGTGCACAGATCATAGGAAAGGAAATCATCAGCAAATTCAGTAATAGAATTGCTGATTGTAGATGGAGACAAGGAACTTAACCTCCAACAATAACAATGTATACCTCTCATCAAGCAGGGCGTGAAGCATGCAGTAACCACTTCAAACTATCCCCAGGCTAACAGCAGGATTGAGCAATTTAATGAAGGCCTGGTACAGCCCTTGCTAAAATCAGTGCCGGAAAGCCTGAGGACTGGCACAAGCAACTAGCAACCACCCTCCTTGTGTGCCGCATCCAAGTGAACAGATCTACTGGGAAGAGCCCTTTAAACTAGTATATGTCATACAGACAAACATTGTTCAAGCTCTTTCAGGGTCAAAGCTAGAGATACCCACACAAAGTTCCTTCCAGAACAGACCCCCAAATACTCCAAGCCAACTTCAATCAAACAGATAGAGAAGGAAAATGCTTATGATGCATGTTTGTCCCCCCAAAAGATAGACACACAGATGGTGACAGGGTCTGGGTAATGAACACCAATAGGAGTTAACTACAACCAGAAAAGTTAGGCCCATTTTTGTTCTGAAGGTAAATGACAACAATACTTACCTGGTACAAGACTTGGGCAAAAGAAAATAAGACAAAGCCCTGCATCAAACCTTTTTTGCACCCATGCAAGGTCCATCAGAAACAATGTGAGGCCATCATCCCAGCAACTGAGCAGCAGCTGGTAGAGTATGGTGCCCACACCCCTGAAAATCTTTCAGAGGATCTCCCCAGGGAGAGGCCAACCTTCAGCTGGGGGTGTTGAAACTGGGGGGTTGACCCCCCAGCAAGGTTCCACCCAAGAGGATCTGTGACCCAAAAGTTGACTTCCCGGTGACCCGTAGCCAAATGCAGAAGTTGACCTGAATGACTAAATCCAGCACCAAGAACCAGTGATGATCCCAGATTGATGGACAGATGTCTTATTGCTTCACTCATTGTAAGGATCAGGTCACCCCTGGCCCAATATGACTAATTGGTCATCACAACCTTGTCCCTCTTAACATGATTCACTCAAACTATATAAGCCATATCTTCCAATAAAGATAGTTGTCTAGTGTTCAACCATTCCCCCTGTGTAACTCTGCTAATACAGCACAGTTACGGCAAAAAAATAGTTACCTTGCTGGTTATGGGCTGCAGCAGTAGGGCTTGGTGAACCTGCTAATCAGTTACTATTCAGTCGGCAGGGATGAGCAATGGTTTAGATCCTGCATTTTTTTGCTATAGTGTGAAATAAATTGCTAGTGCACGGTTTGATTTGGACACTGTTTTTTCTAGGGACCATACCCAGCGCCATGGCATCATACATGGTATTTTATAGAGGAGATTTATATAAATTATACCATAAATGATGTCTTAAAGCTGGATTCTGGTCCCTAGAAAAGATGCTGTTGGAATTGGTGTGGGTACCAAATTGGCTGGTACTGGTTGATTTGACCCAGTTGGTAATCTTTAAAGGGAGCTATGTTTTATTAGAGTTCAAAGGCAGGGTTTAAAGGAACAGCCATAGGGATTGTATAAAGGGGGGGGGGGGGGGGGGGACACGGGGGTACACTGTTGTATTCCACCCAAGGATATCCTCAGTGATTTGTTAGCAAGTGCTTTCATAACCCTGTCACAATGGGATGGTGTAACTATACCTTGATCTGGTTGATAAGAAGCGGGAATAAAAATTGAATTGTTAAGCGTGTTACATGTGAAGGTGTACATTTGGCAAGATATTCCTTGGTTGGCTTTTGAAAGATGAAAGTTTATCCAGATATTTGGGGTTTAAGGGACGGTGTCGATAGATTGATTAAGCTGATTGGTTAATTTAGATTATTGGAACTTAAATGGTGAGTTTATTGGGTTTGGTTGCGATTATGGCCAGGAAACTTTTGATGGTAGGAATTCAGGCTCAATGAGAAGCTCCCTGCCACCGCTAGGGAGGTTGTGATGGATTCTGTTGAGATAAATTGACGAGCAACCTGCGAGAAAGGAAACCTTGCCTAGAGTTTTTTTATTGGACGGGGTAAAATTTTGAACGAGCATGGGCAAGAAAAGTACTGCCAAGGCCTCAGATCCCACGGTCAAGAGTAGGGCGGGGAAAGGTCGAAGGCGGAGCTCACCAGAAAAGCTGGAGGTGAAGGCTAAGGAGAGTGATTCTGGAGCCGACTCCAGGAGAGTTAAAAAGAAGGTATATATGGTCGAAATGTTTAGTAACAGATATTTTCATATCGCCTTTGGTTCATTGAAAAAAATGTGCTAAGAAAATACACAGGTTTAAGATGGATTGGATGAAAAAAAGAATATAATGTGTTGTAGTTTAAAGTTTGTTTTAAAAAAAGAAAACATGAGTCCATGAATATAAATATCTATAGCCGTTGGCAAAGTGAAAGCGAAGGTCGGTTGGTTACCAGTCTTTTAAAGAGTAATTTTTTGTTTAACCATAATACTGCTTTCTAAAATTAGGGGTCTAGAAAAAACTGAAGCTATGATCTAAAGATAACAATGAAATGCTACATCACTACTAATGCTCTCTTAGCCAATAAGGCAAATGATTAACTATTTTTGTTTGGAAAGAACTTGCATTCTACTTTTGAAAAAAATGGCTGTTGCCTTAACCCTGGAGTTTTAATTATAGTTTAGTTTGCTGGGTAAACCTTCTGGGTAGCTCGTTTTGACTCACTAGAAGTTATTTAGATCTGCGTGAACCAGAGTAAGAATATTCTAAATCCAAGGACCCCGGCAAAGCCACCCCAGGTTGTTATCGCAAAACCTCGCATAGCACGTAAAGTGCCAGAGAAGTTGACTCTTGGCGCAATTTCAGAACCTGAAATCAAGGATGACCCCCCAACGGCTCCTAAAACCTGCCCCGAAATTAAAAATGAAGTCTCCCCAGTGAGAGTGGCCAGTCCTCTAATCCCCGATGCTGCTGGGGAGGTGTATTGGGGGTCAATACCCGTTTCTAAATACCTTCGTACAGAGAGTAATCCAAGCCGTCTAAGCGGTAGTAAAACGAGCAAGGATAGATAAACTAACCTTTATAGGTGCTGCAGTAGACCACAACAAGCATGTGGAAAATATCATTTCGTCGGTTAGTTCCGCAGCGGCTAAACTTCCAAGCTGCAGCTCAAACAAGGTAAGCAATCCCTGCTTGACTCACCAAAGTCAGACGGAATCCATCCTAGAACTTGCCAGGCAGGCTCTAAATGGACGTTCTCAGTCTATTCCCAAACTACCCAAAGCAGTCAGTATGGAAAGGACCGAGCCCCGAGTAAACTTAGCCTGCTTCAGCCGGAAAGATTTTAACATGCCATTTCCGACTGGTGCTTGTGTGCCAGACAGAGGCTCTGGTTCCAACGAAGGGTCTGGAGTATTCCCTGAGCACCAGCAAAGCGTCTCAAATGGTAAATCGCCAGGTCAGCATAGGGGCCTTGTTCGGTTTCTCTCGGTCCCAGCCCACGTTTCAAGTAGCATGCCAATGAAAGCAAACACCAATGCGCCCTTGGATGTTACTTTATCCGGAAGCATCCTTGAAGTGTCGTCTCTAAACTCATTTGAAACCCCATTCCAATTGGAGCTTAGCTCTGAGCCTCAACCAAAGCCTACGGCACAACCCAGCCTTCCCCCCACCCCTAACCCAATAAACAAAGTGAAATCAGGTGATATATCCTCTTCACAGCCACAGTCAAGCAACATCCTAGATAGCAGTTTGGACCACTCTGCCTTTGAAGCTATCCCGCCAATCGGCACGCTAGCCACGCCCATTGAAGATTGCATTGACGACTCCTTCGACGATCTGCTATGCAGCCTAGCTAATCAAGTGCAGCCAGCCACGAACCCTCACTCGGCAACGGAACTGAATTTGCAAAAGCAGATTGAACTTAGCCAACCCCCACCTCTCGTAAAACTGGAGACCACACGCACTACAGTGGCCTCTCAGACGGAACCCTGTATTACAAACTATGCCGTGAACCCCAGCCAATCAGACCTCCCTCGTTTTAATTCAAGCTTAAAGCCAAACCCCCTTACGAACTCCACACCACAATCCACTTCGACAGGTCTCCCTCCCATTAAGAACGGTACCCACATAGACCAGCCCCCTTGCCAAACTCCAAACCACACCAGCCTGAAAGTTGAGTTTGACTTTGACGACCTATTGGATGACAGTTTTGAAGAGTTATTAAAGGGTTCACCCCCACCCTGCTCCCTGCCACCAGCGACAGGCCCCATTTTGAACAGCGACGATCTCGACTTCTCAGACTCAGAGATTGATTATTTACTTGCCTCAACAAAGTCTGCTCCCATCCCCAGCTTCCAGGCTGCTGCCCAGTTCGCAGTGCAACAGGAAAACACCTTGGCCAAGGGTGACTTCGGCCCCCCAGCCTACCACCAATGCCTTGTGGTTGAGGTGCAGTTTCAGTACTACTCGGCCCAGGACATGGCTTGGAAGCAGGACCTCCAAAAGCCTGAAAAAAGACTGCGTCTGTACGACCAGCAATGCGGCATGGAGCGTGTGGCCCATCTACGAGATTCCTGGCTTGATACCAAGGTCCTGACAGGCGACTGTGTCAACATCATTGGGGAGCCTGCACCTGGCAGCACTGCCGTTATCATTGACGACGATGCGGGGTATTTGATCTTGAATCCCAACATTCTCATCTCCTCAACCCATCTGGCCGAAAGCTTCTCCTGCATGCGCCGTGCCACCCTTTCCAGCCGTGTACGCGTGCAAGATTCCAAAGATAAACGCCCATTGGTGTTTGGTAATATTCTGCATAGCATCCTGCAGCAGGGTTTGCTGTACAACCGATTTGACAAAGAGTTCCTTGCCCAAGCAGCGAAGCAAATCATCCGGACCAGCGCCGAAAGTCTCTACATGTGTGACATGGATGAGGCGGAAGCCGAGGATCACATCCAAGAGGCACTGGTCTGCCTAGCCGAATGGGCGGAGCGCTACGCTGGGCCGGCTCCCCGGCCGGGCGGTACCTTCTACTCCGGTTCGCATGATTCCTCCGGCTTGGTCTCGGTTAGCCGTGTCTTGGAAGTGGAGGAAAACATGTGCTCACCCATGTTCGGCCTCAAGGGAAAGATCGATGTCACCGTCCTTACCGTCTCCAATAACACGACTCAAACATCGCTTCTTGAAATCAAGACTGGGCGCGCGATCCAATCAACCAACCACCGCGCCCAGACTTTGCTCTACCTTCTGATGATGTCGGAAAAATATCAGACACCGATTTCAACTGGCTGGCTGCTGTATTTAAAGGGCACAAGCGGCGGTGACATGATGACACGCGTCACTGGCCAGCGTTCCGAACTCAGAGCCATTATGCAGTCTCGAAACGAGATGACAACCTACCTTCAGTCACCTGATGGTCACCTTCCTGACATGATTAAAAATCCCCATGTATGCAAGTACTGCCCCGAATTAAGTCCATGTGCCGCGTACCATGGTGCTGTTGAAGGGGGCACATCCGAGACGAGCGGATTGGGCGGGCTCTTTGGCGCAAAGATCGACCACCTTTCGCCAGCTCACAAGGAATTCTTCCACCACTGGGAGCGTCTGTTGACATTGGAAGAAGGCAAGGTTCACCATCTCCGGCAGCAGATTTGGTGTATGCTTAGCGATGAACGGAGCAAAGTGGGCGACTGCCTCAATGAAATGGTTGTGATTGGTGAGCAAGAAATCCCTAATCCCGCCCCATCCAACTCATTGGACTTGGAGGACCTCGTACCGCCCAGGTGGTTCACTTACAAAATGGCCAAAGTAGCTTCCCAGGCAGACCCTTCCCTGGCCGAAATGTCGCTGGCGGGTAGAATGGCAGCGCGTCATTCCCAGTCACGACATCCTTTATCCAACCATCTGCCCCTGATTACCTTTGGGGTGGGAGATCCCATTGTCGTCTCCACCGACTCCAATCCAGGAACCGTCCAGCATGTTTCTCTCGCGGTAGGGTTTGTCAAGGAGCTGCACCAAGACCACATCGTCTTGAACCTTGACCGCAAACTCAAGGGCCTGCCAATGCGATGCCCCAACTTCCACCCCACTACCTTCCAGGCCTTTGAAGGCGAGCGTGACCTTGATTTCCATCCTCGCACCAACATCAACTCCCCACCGCCACCACAGAGGCAAAAGCCTCAGCTCCTCTATCGCATCGACAAGGATGAGATGACAACAGGCATGCTTCAAGTGCGCAACAATCTGGTGGAGCTGATGGTGCAGCCGGCAGGCACCGTTGCCCGCCTGCGAGCACTAATCGTTGATCTGGTGCCACCATCGTTCCGCGCCATCTCCACTCAACCCACACCCTCCTGCCTATCCCAGACAGAGATTGACGAAGAAATAAACACCCTAAACACCGACCAGCAGACTGCTCTCAAGACTGTGCTGTCCGCCCAGGATTACACGCTGATCCTTGGCATGCCAGGCACCGGCAAGACCACCACCATTGCGCGCATGATCCGCCTGCTCGTCCGCCTGGGTAAATCAGTCCTGATAGCCGCCCATACCCACTCCGCAGTCGACACGATTCTGTGCAAGCTCCTTACCCTTGACTTCACCTCCTTCTTAAGGCTGGGCAACGTTGACAAAGTACACCCGCTCATCCGTAAATACACCCCACCCCCAAGCCCCTCCGTCGCCACCCTGCGCACCCTTTACGAAATGTCCCCTGTTGTCGCCACCACCTGCCTAGGCGTCACACATCCCATCTTCTTGCGCCGTACATTTGACTACTCCATCATTGACGAGGCCAGCCAAGTTACGCTTCCCATCTGCCTTGGTCCACTACGCTTCGCTTCGCAGTTCGTATTGGTGGGCGACCATTACCAGCTCCCTCCCCTGGTGCGCAACGTCAAAGCTAAGCAGGGCGGCCTGGCCAACAGCCTATTCAAACGCCTATCCGAAGCCCATCTGCGGGCAGTGGTGCACCTGCATCACCAGTATCGTATGAACCAGGACATAATGGATGTCGCCAATGTCCTCATCTACCAGGAAGCCCTTCGCTGCGGCACCCAATCTATCGCCACCTCAATGCTTGTCCTCCCAACCCCTGAAAACCTACACGCAAGCCATCTCCACACTGGTTGCTCTAGTCATCCTTCCCCCAGGACCTGCTGGATCATGAAAACCATCGAACCAGAGTAACCCATCCTCTCTTCACCGCTAACACATAACAGATCCCGTGTGATTTTCTTCGACACCGATGCCGTCCCAGGACTCGACGAGAAGCTAGCAGACGTCACCTCCAATCCCACCGAAGTGGCGCTCGTTTCTCAAATAGTCCAGGCGCTCGCCCTTGGCGGGATCGCGGGCGATCGGATTGGGATTGTCTCGCCCTACCGCTCCCAGTTGACGCTGCTGTCTGCAGCGATCCAACCCAGTTTCCCTTCAGTTGAAGTCCTCACAATCGACCGCGCCCAAGGCCGCGACAAGGACTGCATCATCCTTTCTATGGTCCGATCTAACCCGGGATGCAATGTAAGCCCATCATGGATGTCTAATAACACCTTAGGTGGGAGACCTCTTACGTGACTGGCGCCGCATCAACGTTGCCATTACTCGAGCCCGCCACAAGCTAATCATAGTTGGGTCCGTGTCAACCCTAAGCTTTGGAGGAGGTGCTGTCCTGAGCCAACTCGTCGCCCTTGCCCAATCACGGCAGTGGGTAAGGAAACCTTATTTATCATCCTTTAACCGATTTAGCTGTACGCCCTACCTAGAGATGCCCCCAACCTGCACAAGCTCCCGTGGCCTACCCCCGAAAGGTCAGCTAAACCCACCCAATAACCCACCAGTGCTCTCCATCTTAAGGCTTTTTGTAAATTCCTGCCCCTTTCTATACGCTATAGAGCTTATCCAACAATGTCTAACCTAGTTAATACGTCCATATCTCACTCAAATCCTTTCTTTTTCTCTGACATGTGCAAGTTTCTTCTACCCCAACACACCTTACAACCATTACTTAGATACAGAACTATCTTTCTGGCCACTAGTAATACATATCAACCCAGCTAAGTTTCAGCCGCACCAAGTAACCAACCCTATCACATCACTTCAGTGGACATTTTTGCCTTTTGCTATAAACCCTGTGATGGATCTATCTTCAACAGCATTCCCCTTCCATTTAAATCCCACCTTTATTTTCTTGGATCTGCCCAATCAATAATATCCAGCTGCACAAGTGTTGATTCCATCTTCAAATGACCTACCACCAACACACCAAACCTTTTACTACTGGCCTTATCAGTGCTGCTGATGAGGCTCCCCAATATATCTGCAGCACCAGCTTGGATATGACCTTCTAAATATTTCACATTGACCCACACTTTTGTCAAGGATTTGCCTTGTGCAGATGTTCTGACCATGACACTTGAGAGCTCATTCAGATCAACTGGTTATAGATGTTCTCAGATCTGGGTTTAATTTGCTTCATCTTATGGCTGATGTGAATTAACCCAACCCAGCCCTTAATGACCATCATCCCAACCATACTTGGAGTTTCCTTTGAGTTTTTGTATAACCTCTTGAAGGAAGTTTTTATGTATGTGTCACTCAACAGGACATATCCCAAGGACTCACACCTTGACACACTCCATTGCTGTGCAAGGCAGTTTAGCCCACCCACATCTCTGGAGCCTCCTCCCTGAAAGCTGTCATGATCCATCTATCCCCGCACCTAAGCTGATCCATTAGCCACATACAGATCCTAACGACCTTGCAGTGCTGAGAATAAAGGTGTATCCCCTTCACATCCTCTCCTTTCTTGTTCTGAGTTGGAACCCCCAAAGAGTTAATTTTTTCAGGTGTTAAAAAGGCTTGATATGCTTGCCCCTGGTTTACTCTTCCTCAACCGATCTTACCTGCTACCTGCCCACAACCTTCCATTAAACAGCCTTGTCATATCTCAACCTGCAGGGGATGTTGTCATAGGTATGGCGGGCTGGCTTGCCTTCTTTTTCTGAACTGATCTTGCCTGCTGCCTGTTCTCAACCCCCCTCAGTAAAAAGCCTTGCCATGGCTCTCCCGCAGGAGACAGTTGTTACAGATATGGCTGTTTTTATGGGTATGGAAAGGCTCAGGAAGCACCACCTGGAAACAGACTTGCTATAAGCAACTGCTAATGATGATTAAAGATATGGAAGCTGCATTAAAAGTTAGTGGGTTGCTTTTTGAAAAATTGGGCTTTGAGCGGGGTGCAGATACCCTGCGCTCAATTTCCCTCAAAATCATTCATTGGTTTTCAAACCCTGACCACCAAGGAGCTCAGATAGCAGCTTACAGGACCACCATTGGCGGTGTCTGTGAGCTGACAAAATACCAAACACAAGGAGGCCACCTCATCAAGATGCACCCAAGGGCCTTAATTAACCATGGTTCTCAACAAACTACCTCGGTAGCTTGATATTTCCTTTCAATAAACATCTAGCCTTGTGATCCACTTATTTCAAGATCTGCCTATTTGATTTGTAGTGACAAGATTATTAGACTCTGCGTTCTCACCAG
>QTSX02002668.1:0-11841 GCA_014839935.2 Entomophthora muscae | reverse complement strand
AGTAGCATACTCTCAAACTGCTGCTTCCTTGTCAGGAGCAATAGTGTGATTGTCCTCAAAGATAATATTACCCAAGAAAGTAACCTTACGCTTAAATAATTCACACTTACTCTGTTTGATGATCAAATTAGCCTGAAGAATGCGCTCTACAACTGCTGACAGATGGGCCTTATGTGAATCCTCATCTGGAGAGAAAAACAAGATGTTGTCCATATACACAATGGCATATACACCTAGGAGATCCCTCAAGACTGAATCAATTAACTTCTGAAAGCAAACTGGAGCATTATTCAATCCAAAAGTTATGTCACAGAACTGGAAGATACTTTTCTTAGTCCTGAATGCCGTCAAACATTCCATTCCTTCTGTGATCCTAATCTGGTTGAACACACTCAACAGATCAAGCTTCAAGAATACCTTTTCTTTCTCAACACACCAAGAAATTTGTGCCTCAAGTGGTAAAGGGTAGGGGTCAGGAATATTAATGTTATTCAAGTTTCCGTAATCAACACAAGGACAAAGAGAACCATCCAATTTTTGTACAAACAGCAGTGATAAGCAGATTGATGCAGCCTTCTTAAAGATATAATATTTTGCCAACATGCCCCAAGTCTACTCCTCTAAACATGTTTCTTCTTTCAAGGTCAAAGGATAAATAGGAGACACAATAAAAATTGATCAACTGTAACTTTAAAGTCAAAGTTAAACTGATTATGCTTAGGAAGAACCTCACCCCTAGTGGCGTCGAATGCTGTGGACCAGGATTGAAGGCATGTGGATAAATCCAAACTAACAGGTGCAGGGACAGGGACAGAATGGATTGTTTGAGAAGAATGCTCTAATTCTGAAAAATACAACAATAAAATACAGATGGATATGCCTGAAGAGTGGTCCACTTGCAACTCATTTTCTTTTAACAGGGTCAATACATTATGGTTGCGCCACCAGTCAACCCCTGAGATAATAGGATACATAAGGTTATAGCAAATGGAGAACCTTGCAGTAAAAGACTGACCTGCAACCACAAATATCACTGGCTTCTTAAGTTGGAAAAAGGGAAACGTTTGACAGTTTCCACCCCTAACAAGCATTCCAGGGGGATACTTGAGTTGCAGCAAGTCTGCGGTCTCAGCACTCATGAAGTTCTCAGAAGCACCTGTATCTAACAGAATTTCTGGTTGATTGGTGATTTGACCAACGTCAATGCTATCATAAAACAAGAAGTAACCAGAAGTAGATTTATTTGCAGCAAATGTTGCAATCTCAGCAGGAGTCTGCTTCTCTTTGGTAGTAAAGACAGCGGCTAAGGAGGCAGGATGCTCCTGGAAATATTACTTGATCATCTCTTGGACAGCAACAGGAAGGACAGGATGATCAAAATCAATGGGAATGAGGGGCAACTCTTCAGACTCAACTGTTGAAGACTTCCTGGGTAAATGTGCTGAAGCAAAGCTAAGGAACTTTCAGGGATGGCCATTACTGGCGCTTCATTTGCCTTGGTGGGTTTGTTCAAAATCACCAATTGTTCCCAAGAAAAAACACAGAGAGAACAATCATGACTCTGGCTGGAGGACACCACCACGGAACAAGTCCCAGAAAACCAGGTGTGCACAGCAGGTGTGGCTTTGATCTCCATTGAACCTGGCTTGGAAGTCAACAGATTTGAGACCAAAGAAAGAATTTGGCTTACCAGGGCATCAGCTGTGGTTAACAGGGAATACCAAACTTCCAGATCCTGAGCAGTCTGGTCAACTGCTAATCACAACACTGAGAATTTATTCACCTTGGGAACATCAATTGTACAACAGAAGGCAAGAAACTGAGGAAGGAACATCAAAGGTGGAGCAGTACCCTGTTGGAAGGCGTACAACTTACAATATACTTTGAGCTCCTCAATAGATACACACTAATTTTTTTCAAAGGGTACAGAGATGCACTTTCTGTCAAAACACGTGGATTGTGCTCCACTGCAGACAACAACCATTTGCAAGCATCCTCAGAAACCTTCTTCATCACATGGTAAACTTGGGATTTGTGACTAAGGCTTGAACCAAAATAGAATGATAAAGCTGACAAAACTTTACGCAAAATTTAATCAGTGGTTGGAGCAGGAAAATAATCCAGACGCCAAAATGACATGGCACAGGGGAAATAAGAAACATAAGATCCAGTCTCAACAACTGCATCTGGAGATGGAAACCACAAATTAAAGAAAAGTTAAAACTGAAAGCCCAGAAAAGAACTGATACAAATAAACATGGTAAACACAGATATCTCAACGGAGCAGGAGAAAAGAAACACAAATTTATGACAAACTGCTTCCAAAAACTCAGACATAGAAGAGTTGAGTAATGTGACAGAAATTGAAGAATAGTATGAAGCTGTTTCTAAGTGATGGGGAATTACCACCCAAATCCACATAGAATCAATGATTAACCACCAACATGGCTTCAGATATCTTTTTGTAAAATTTCCAATTGTAATACTAGGATTAAGTAGAGCAATTAATCTTAACCAAAGTAGCCCAAGATAAATGGCCTGAGAAAGCATCAGAGTATCTTCAGGATAAAATTCAGGACATTGAAATGCAACACAAATTTCAGTTTCAAAGACAGGGGGGACCACTCCAAGATTGGCAGGCATTGAATTAACATTGGGAGGTGCCAACAACAAAGTTCCAACTGCAGGCCCCATCTTCCGGTAACAATCTGGCTCAGAATCAGATTGTAGGGAATGTAGCGCAACAATCCAACTACAGGATGAATTTTTAAAATTTAAAATTAGACCAAGGGATATATGATTTTTATTGAGTAAATTTTTTGGGAGGACTCAACTCTTAGAGTTGAAATAGTGAAAATTATTCAATATATATCAAAAATTGACTATGCAATACCACCTGAATCCTGAACTCATATTCCTTCCACATTGTCAAGTGAGTACCTGGTCTAGGTTGCAAAGAACCCTTGTGTGCCCAATTTCTGACAATCATGCTGATTGACAAGCTCATATTGGGTGACCCTCAAATTACGCCAATTTATCAATGTCAATTTTCAAGGGGGAACTGGTTTCAGCTGACATACTGGAGCAGCCATAACCCATTTCCAATCAACTGTTTGATTTAAATCTGTTAACTTGGTCAATTTTGATAAAGGTTTCCCAGCTTTTTGAGCTTTCCTACTTGGCCAAATAATCCCCATCATTATGGAACTTACTGTGACAATATAACACTGAGATATTCATTCTTTATTATTGTTCAGTTAATAAAGTCTTTTCCTGAAACAAATTGACACTTACTTGCTCTTGCTTCCCTTTTCACTCCAATAGCCATGAGATTACCCAAGTCCTCCCAATGAGAGCCATTTGGGTATAAATGACTGGTTTGGTTACTCCTGGTGCAGGCCTTTTTGGCACGCATATCACTAGGAACTAGAGTAGATTCTAGTTCCTCCACTTCCCCTCAGTATCTTGATAAGTTTTGGCGCCGCTTGATACCAGGTGTCTGTTACACCATCACCCCCTTGTTCCCAGTCTCTCCTGTTATGGAGAAACAGTGTATGTTTATGGAAAATACCAACACTCCAACACCCACTCTATTAAATCCCTTGGCCTTGGCCTTCTTGTTCAGCTACTTGGGAGCCTGTCAGGATTGACAATTCTTTTCCCCTAGGAAACTGGGCCCAGAAGTGGGATTCAAATCCTGACCTTGATTCCCTGCGGACTGTCAACCCTATGGACCAAGGAGACCCTGCCCAATTTTCTTGAGACTGTGCATCCACAAGCTGAAGCCCCTGCTAAGACCCAAACTCAGAATACCTGTGCAAGTTGGGCTATAGTGGTATCCAAGAAGGAGCTTCTCAAATTGCCTAATGGAGGCAGAGAAAGTACCTCTGTGAACTTCATGAAATTGAAGTCCTCTCAAGTAACCAATCAGATTCAATCACCAAAGGAAAATACAGGCTTTAGGCCCAACCCTGTGACCACAACCTAAAATTAAGAAAATAAAGTGACTGATTTGGACGTTCCAACCAATGAGAGAACACCCATTCAAGGTGTTATTTCACTGCTCCTGCACCCAGGCCTCCTGGCCACCCACCCGCATTTTTCTCAATATTTTGAAGAATCCCTTATGTAAAATACTAAGTTTAGAGGTGGGATGCTATATATGCCTATAGATGCCGCGCTCAAACCATATTGCCATTTTTGAATAAAGGTTATGTTATTTTGGCTTACCCAGCTACTGCCTTATTTTGTATTTACCATCTATTAATTCATTACAGGATCTCTGGTTTTCCTGCCACTCTGCCCACAGATTGCTGTCCTCTGGGTGTTCCCTTTGGTTTTAACCACTTCACAGATTATCATTTGAAGCCTGAATATAAGGACTACACCCCAGAGAAAATACTTGGACTAGATACTTTGGCCTGCATACAATCTGCAGTTAGATACAATTGTCAAGGCCCGTGGATATTCTCAACACCCAAATTATTTAGAGTAAAATTCAACTACCTTCTTGCTTACAACCTACACATGGAACCACCTGTGACCCCCAAGCCTATATTTGCCTCCTCACCCAACCTCCCAACTGACCACATGGGCAAGCTATTTGGGATTGTGTATATCACCCTCACAGGGGTGATTGACACTATAATCCTGGTTGCTGGCCCGTGGTCCTGGGTGGGGAAGTCCTCTCCTACCTTTTTAAGTTAGCTCCTCTCTTGTGGTGGGCTCTACCTGTAAAAAACCTGGCCCAAATTAACCCAGAAAACAACAGGCTAGCTGCCCAAGACTGGATCCCTGACAGAGCCTACTTCTTCCTTGTCAGATTCAATCCCCTTTTGGGGAAAGATCACTTACTTGGAGAGATATTCCACATGAGAATGATCTCTGTTCCCATTGGCATGTTGATTACAGGTTTGAATCACTTCCAACTATACATCTTCTTGGTGGTATATTTCCTAGAAGATGAGTTTCTGAAAACTGTGATACAATTAGCCAGGAAGATTTTACTGGCAGAGCTGCCATCCCACATGTGGCAGCAAGAATAAATGCATCCTGAATAATGTGCTCTATTGAGCTATACCCAGGGGCAATCTTTTATCTATTAAATGTCTAATTTTATCCAGATTTAATATTACATCAAACGTGTTGCAGGCTTCTGCTTTAATTCCCATCATTATAAAAAGACCTAGGTAAATAATTAAGTGAAGTCTCTACCCTGCAAACAGGGCTGAGAACTCACAAATTTATTGTATAGAGTACTTATTTTATTTTTAAGGGATGTGGTATCAAAGTTCTTTTCCATGGTTGGTGGTATTACAGTCTTTTTCAGATAATCAGGAGGACCCAAAGTCTCCAAGGACGCCCACAACAGCAGGCAGGACAGCAGAAAAACTATAGGTAAGGGAGGTTACTTTTTCTTTTAAATTTTTCAGGATGTGTGATAATGTATATTCTGCCAGGAAACAGAAACAGACCTCTTCTTGTCCCCTCTCCATTTTGGGTAAGTTTTGATTTACATGATGTTGACAAAGTCTCAGACAAGGAGGACAAAGGGCTTGTAGAATTTTGGGGGCAGAACATACTGGTTGAGGTGGATCTTTGGGGCCAAAGCCAAATCTACAACCCGCTATTTTATGTCTTCTGGTTTAGGTTAGAGTGCTTCAAGTTAAGGTAAGCTGATAGGGTAATTCTGCTCTAATTTTTTATCATTTTGGAGCAGGCAGATGGCATCAGGACCAGCTGACACCCTATGTGGGGGACGTGGTTGCTGTAAAAGGTCTGGGTCATGTAGGGTTTTAGGTATTGACAGAATACTCCTTTGTTTTCTTCTATAAATAAAAAAGTCAATATAATCTTTTTAGTTATTTAATGTTTTCTTTTTTAACTTCTTCTAATCTTTGCCTGTTTCCCCCTTGACAGATACTGCTTCTTAGGATTTCTAACTTGATAATTGCTGGTCTTCTTCTGTTAGTTTATGTTTCTTTTTATTTTTTAGTTGCTAAAACATCTTGGGATCCTTTGACCACACCCCCACAGTTGCAAACCTCTGTGACTTGAACTGTAGGTTGGCAAGAACATCTTTCTGTACATTAAGGAGCCTGGTTGCAAGTTTGTCATATGTATATAGTACTGTAAATTCAGAACCTAAAGGTAAAAATGTGGGATTGTCAAATTATTTTTGCGTGAACTCACCAACTTAATGGAGTAATTTTCATCCAGAACATTTTACTTTTTTATATAAAAGGATGAAAATTATTCCAGTAAGTTGGTGAGTTCATGCAAAAACAATTTGACAATTCCTCATTTTTATCTTTAGGCTCTGAATTTACAGTATCTTGCTCTTCACAGCGTCAAATTAAGTTTCTTTAGTTTTTCACTTTCTAACACCACCTCCTTGAGCATGTCCTTCACATTTTGATTGACCTGCTTGATTTTGGCCAGTGCCGTGTCCAGCTCCTTGATCATCACCTCTAATTCTGACATATTTTCATTGTTCTTATCTCAACCCCTTTTGTACCAATAAAAATATCCCAGTAAGCTATATATATTCTATTGTATCTAATATAAATTTAATAAATACATCTGGTTTTAATTATGAATTTTTATTAGCTTTAAGTAATACTATTCAATTTATATTAATATTCTTTATATTGTTTGTATATACCAACCTATTCCAGGTATTATGAACAACATATTTTGTCCAAGTACATGTTTTGTCCAATTAAAACATGATTTTTTCTTAGATCAGTATGCTTTCTTTGGCCCAAAGTACACATTTATTAAAAGATAGCCACTTTCACAGGTTATATGTAGATTATATACTTCAGAGCGTGTAAACCAACCCATTCTTAGTATCATGAACATCATATTTTATTTGTGTACATGTTTTGCCCAAGTAAAAAATTATTTGTTCTCAAATCAGTATGCTGTTTCAACCCAAAGTACATATTTATTAAAAGATAACCAATTTCATGGGTTATATTTAGATCACATATTTCTGAGCGTGTAAATAAACACATTATTAGAATCATGAACAACATGTTTTGCTCATGTACATGTTTTGTACAAGTACAATATAGTTTGTTCATAACTTGATATGCTAATTATGTGTGGAGTACAAATTTATTAAAATAATAATCATACAGTAGTTTTAAAGGATATGGCAACAACCAAAAATACCTCATATTTAAACTAAATGATTTCAGATTAAAGCAAAATTCAACTATCAGGTTAAAATATACACTCTGTTAACAGGGCTTATTGGCGTTAATGGGCAAAATGGGTCAACACAGCAAAGAAGAGCTCATGCACAAAGCAAAACTATTCAAAATGCAATCCAAAATACATTGATTCACAAACAAAATGGTGTGGGTTGACTTTTTGTGTACATATGTTTACTATGTGAATTAATGACAAAATACACCCAAGCAAGGTGAGTCAAAACTCAATCCAAAAACAAAACACAATTTCAACTCACTATGTAAACAAAATCACCCAAATGTTGTGTGCAATGAACTGTACTCAAGAATGATACCTAGGTATCTAAAATAGGGCACACAATCTGAAACACAAATTTAAAATAATTGTGTTGGGTGCTTAATCTGGCAGTAAAATCTAGGAAAACGGGTGGATTTTTTTGAGTATTCTAAAAAGGGTGTTGTAAAACCAAAAACAACTAATTAAGAAATAAAAAATCTATAATTGGGATATGGGGGGATATTGATTAAATATCCATATTCAGATAAAAGCAAAAATTAAAATTAGGGAGTAACTTAATTGAAATTTATTTAGTAAAATACTAAATTCTCAAGGTGGAAGGAACACATCAACAGAGTACCAATGCACCTGTTGTGTGCCACAGTTGCAGTTGCCCCTGCAGGTCAAAGAACAGAGTTAGTGAGACCCAAGTGCCTACTCAGGAAGGAAATGGGAGAGGAGAGTTTGATAGTGGGGCTGCACTGACACAGACGGTTCAATGGGCACAAGTTGCTAGGGTGCAGAGCATCAACCCTTGGGTCCCCAAGCTGACCCAGAAGCCCACCAAGGTTACCATAATAAAAACGGTCAGAAAAAGGAGGTATAACTTACTTTGTATGTGTTTGATGTTGTGTACTGCCAAGAGTTGATCCCGTCAGCCATGCTGGAGAAAGTTAAGCCTGTACTTGACACTAGCTATTAGCCTTAATTCAGTGATGGCAGCCAGGAAGAGGACAAGGAGCCTGAGTTCTACAGAACTTATGAGGGACAACTGGTGTTAAAGAAGGTTGCAGCCTTCTATACCAAGGTGCCTATGCCTTGCAAGCCAGTCTCCAATCAGGACCTAGATTCACAAATCCAGCAAAGCCTGCTCAGAAGCTCATCCCTGATATCAAATGCATCATCCTTCTCAAGCTAATGCGTGAATCTGGTGATTATAAGGCAGCTGCGGCTCTTGTTGGGGTGGATCCCAAGTACGCCTCAAAGACCTTCAATAAGTTCATTGATACTGGCCAAGTCCTTGCTGCAGAGAAATCCTTGCGCGTGTCAACCATACTCACCAAGGAGCACAAATGGGCAATCTGCCAGTGGATAACCCAGGATTGTCATCTTGAACCGGCAAATATACAGGCCATGGTAAAATCTACATTTGGGGTTAGGCCTAAATTTCCTTTTATTATCATTTGGTCAAGGGAATGCAATTTTCCTAGAAAAAGATCAGGGTATCCCCCTACAATTGTAATAGCCCAGCCAACATTGACGTCCAGAAAAAATACGCAGAGGCGTACACTGCCCTCAAAGCCAAGGGGACATTCAAATTCTATTACATTGACAAATCAGCATTTGCCTTGTCTATGCAGAATGCATATGGGCATGTCCCAAAAGGCTCAAATGATGGGGTAGCTTGGCGTGCGGCAGTCTGCGCCACAGCCTACTCAATGGTGGCTCTCCTTGGACCAAAGGGGGTTGAGATCTATCAAATGATACTAGGCTCCCACAACAGCTGTACCTTTCTAGCATTCCTCTGATTGGTCCAGGAGAACCTGAGGCGCACAAGCCTGGGCTTTGCCAATGTTATTTTACTGGATAACATTGGTCTCCACAAGGTGGCCTATGTTCTCAAAGAATTCCCAATAATTGACACCATCATTGCAGTGGGCCCCAGCAATTGGCCACAGCAAATTTGTGCCTTCTCTTCCTCCCCCGCTTATTCACCCTTCCTAAATCCCATTGAAGAAGCTTTTGGGTGGCTCAAGCAAGTTGTAAAGCAGGGGACCCTAACTGGAACCAAGGACCTATTTGATTTGCTGAAGCCAGGATCCACACCCTCCCAGCTGAGGCTGTGGCCAAATTTTATGGCCACAATGATTTGCTCATCCCTGCGTGCCTAGCCAAACAGTCAATCAATTAAAGGCTTAGCTTTTCTGACTTTTTTATATCTTATAATTTACTATTTACAATTTATTAATTATCATTTTATATTTAGAAGCTTCTAAGCCCACAATTACATTTAGCTGGACCATCAATGAAGGAAGGTAATTTAATTATTTTATAATAATTTTTTTATTCTGGCATCTGAGGCTTTCCAGACACTTGATACTTGATTACCTGAATATATTTACATCACTCTTATCAAATAAATATAAAATGTGATTAAAAAACTGAATTTAAAATGTATAAATTATAATTATATTTTATTAATGTATATTTTTATGCTTTTATGAAAACTGTTTCTGGGATAACTTTTTTCAAAACTTGTTTGCTAAAATAAAAATTATAAAAATTTATTATAATAAAAACATAAACTGTAATGAAAGTTACTGAAAGATAGGATTTATTAAGAGCGCCTGTAGTGAGTTCTCTGGTATGTACCCACCTGGCAATGGAGATGGCGCACAACCTCCACTGCCACACCATAAACAGTGTGTTGTGTTTGGCTCCTGGGGACAACATCCAGGAGGACACAGCAGGAAATCTTTATAAAAAAGATTTGAGGTTCAAACCTAGCCTTGGGTTAGCCTTCAGGGCAAAATTAAGGGCACATACCTTAATTTCCTGGAAAACAAGATGTAAAAGTCCTTTTGGCAGAAAGGACAGGAAAAAGCTTGAAGATTATTAAAGCCAACACAAATGTGGATAAACTTGTCTTTATTAGGAGAAATGATTCTACTTAAATAGTAGACAAGGAACAGTGATCACTCATTAGGAAGACAGAGTGGCTGAGGGGGGCACATTGAGATGGGGTCATACCAGGATCAATCACAGACAGGTACAATAATCCAGAATGGGTGGATATTGAACCAGACCCATTTTCAGAAGGCAAGGAATTTCTGAACTTGAAAGCAAACCCAGCCAAATCTTTGCAACTATCAATATTTGAAGACCATATCAAAATAGCATTAATTGTGCAATTTACGACATGTGGCGGATCCAGGTCCAACCAGTCCATCCCGCCATTATCCTGCCCTTGACTCTTATTCCCACTACCTTCTTTTGACAAAGCTTTGAAGAGCTTTGTCTCCAGAGAGGTAATTTTATGGGACAATGCTTTGTTATCATCCCGCCAATGGGCCATGATCTCAATGCTCTTTTCCTCTCTTGCCTTTAAAGCCTCAATTTCACAATTTGCCTTTGCTTTCACTTGCTGTAAGATTTTGTCCCATCCTACTAACAGGTTCCAGGAATCCCACGCATAGATTTGGTTTCCTTGGGTGGGAGTCCCTTCTTTTTCAAAGTAATTGGAGTATAACTTTTTGAACGCAGCCTTTACTTCCACCAAGGACTCCTCAGGCACAGTCTTGGTGACCACCAAGCTTGCCCAAGCTTCCTCTAACAAACTTGTAGGAACCTATTTCCTGGCAGCAGTGGTTTCCATGCAAATTACTCCAAATTTGGCCCTTTCAAAATTTAACAAAGAAGACATAATAATTGAAAAGGTAGTTGAGGGGAAAGCGTCAAAATTGACAATATATATTTATTAAAGTGTAGCTGTTTTTTCTTATATACCATTCAGGGCATATTTGGCTAAAAACCCCTCCAGTTCCTGAATCAACCTATGGTTTATCTCACATGATCTATGATGTTTGAGTCATCCAAACCTAGATCTTTACCTAAAAGATCACCAATATTTCTCAACCTATGAGAATCAACCTACAATAGGAAGAAGTCACCTGACTCCATCCATCCCAATGTATCATTTCAGCATGGAGCTTCCTCAGCTTCCAGCGCCAAAACCCTGTGGATTAAACATCCCAAAACTCAGCTATTAATGTTCCAACTGGGAACCAGTTGATCAACCCTGAATTCCTTGGCATACTTACCTTTATTTAGTTATCTTTGCATTTAATGGTTTTTTGCCTTAAAACCCATTAAAACACTTTGAAACTCAAACCAGGTACCACCACAGCGCCCAGGAACTTCCCCAGGTGGCGCCCCAGCGCCTCAGTGCCTGAAAAAATTTGATAGCGGCGCGGCGGCGCTTTTAACCTAATGAATTTTCCAAAACAGTGCTTTTAACCTAAAATTTGGGGGTTTACTTATGGTTGACCTTAACCAAACTTCTTGACATAGTCAAGAAAATTTAACCAATATAATTAAATCCTCATTAATTATATTCCCGTGTATTTATTTATTAATCTTCCCAATTAATTAAACCGTTTTTGAGACACCCAGTCTCCCAGTTTGACTCAGCCAATCTTGCCTTCTGTCCTTTTATTGAACCTAGATATCCAGTTTTCAGATATCTTTACCTTAATACTTCCAATCCAACCTATCTACATGAAATAATCAGAAAAACAGAGATAACTTTATACTTTGGAGCATTTATTTGGCTAAATACTCAATAGTGACTGTTTTATGGTCACA
>QTSX02002667.1:0-11908 GCA_014839935.2 Entomophthora muscae | reverse complement strand
CCTAACAAAACAATACAATATTGGGCTGTGTTTGTACACATCAGATTGGATATGCTTTTCTTCATAGTCTTGAATACTTGCAGATAACTTAGCATACAACAGAAAGATTATGTCATTACGGGCTCTCATTGCCCTCCCTTTGATAAAATTAATAATAGTTGAATTGTAGGGATCAGTATCCACCAAAATGGGGCCACTGAGAACTTGATTGGACAAGATTCTAGCAGTAACTCCAACTCCATGCATCCACAAATTCACTGTTCTTTTGTTGGTGAAGATGCTATGGAGTCCCAGCTGGATACGTACCTGGACCAGGGGCATCCGCGGGTCACATTCCATAATGGCCATCATAAGGGGATGGGCTGTGTCATCTTTGGTCAAAGTACGGGCACCAGTTGGGGTCTTCTTGGTAGCAGGGCCACAGTTGGCGTGGGCTTGCAGGGTTGCAGCCACAGTGGACTTTGCAAACCCCATCACAGCTGTAATTTCCCCAAGGGACATAAGCTTCCCTTGCTTTTCAACCATTTCAATAACAATCTCCAGAGTTATTAATTTTCTTCTGCGTCTCGCAGGCTGATTGGCTGAGGGAGGGATATGTCCATCTTGTGAACTAGTCAATGCCATCTGAATGGCTGTTTTGGGTTTCTGGCTTCCCTGGGTGACCCCTTGGCTCAATTAGCCAATTCTGGATGCTAGTGTTGATACAGGATTTGGGTTGGCAGCTGCCTGTGAATGATGGGTAAACAGGGCCATGCTGGAAGTTGCAGGAGAAAAAACACACTCCTGGGTGGTGCTTGTAGAGAGGTCTGTGGGTTGGGAGTGGCCATAGACAGAGGCTTCACCATTAAGAGACCCAGTGTAGTCCTGCATGATTTTTTTCAAGGCCAGGGAACAGCTTGTTGACTTGGTTGTTGTTGAAATAAGACATAATAAATTTTTATTAAAAAATTTTAAATTCAAAAAGAGACATGTATATTTTAGTCAATTTTATTATTAAGTATGTTAAGTTGGTGAATATTACGCTCAAAGTTTTAGCCGTCCTAAATTGGAATAGGGTGATTTTTGAGAATGCCTATAATTCCTAAAAGAATTAGCACAAATCCACTCTAGATCCTTTAGCATCCTTTTTGAGACACCCATAAATTATATTTATTTCAAATTCATTGCAATTATGATTTGAAATTTGGTTCTTGGATTTGACAATCCTGCAATTTCAGATTTGTTAATGTTACATGATGTCTATGATTTGTTTGAAATACAAAAAATCTCAAATCATACATTAGAATCCAGCATTTCTGATTCATTTATCCTGAATTTGTTTGTTGTGTTTTGTCTTTTGTTATTTGAGTTATCTGCTCAAGAGATTTGAAATTTGCCAATTTACATAAACCAAAAAAAGTCAAATTAAATGGTTGCTTATTAAATATTTTTAATTTTCATTCAGCTGAGTTGCTTGTAAAAGTGATTTGAAATTTGGACCAAGGATATGACAATCCCAAATTTTTACATTCAGGTTCTGAGTTTACAGTATTGACAGAGGAGTTCAAGATGTTCAATGGTGATGAGTTACTCCTTTTACATGATGATGGGCCTACAGCAGAGGCAAGAATTATATGCTATGCTACACAACAGAACCTGGAGCAGTTAAGAGATTCAGAGACCTGTTATGTGATGGTACCTTTGTAGTATGCACCTGTCTTTTTTTACCAACTATGGGTTGTGAATTACCTTATTGAAGGCAAGGTGCTCCCATTTGCCTACTTTCTGCTTCCTGGGGTAACAGAAGAAATATACACAATGGCCTTTAAAATCCTTCAGGAGGGCATCAAAGCCCTACCCAGTAATAAAAAGAGTCCCCTTGGCCATAACACTAGAGCCAATCCAGATGATGATGAAAAGAATAAAGCCACCTTTACTGCAGAACAAGAAGCTCATGATAAAGCACTTGGCCCCTCAACTATAATCATGGACTATGAAACTGCCCAGTATAATTCTTTTGTAAATACCTTTGATGGAGAGGTCCAGAGGTATTTTTTCCATTATTGACAGGATTTCAACAGGCAACTAAAGGGTCTACCTGAGCTCAGCAATCTCCACCATCTAGATACATCAGGAAAGTGCAAGTTCTTAATTTGGTGGTTTGTAGCACTAGCCTTTGTAAAGCCATAGCATACTGTACAAGCCTTTGACTTCCTATGCCAGGATCCATATGCCAAGAAACATGAGGATGCCTTCTACCCTTTCATTGAATATTACAAACCACAGTGGATTGAACATAAGGTCCTTAAGCGCCAGAGCAAGCCTAAAGCCAAAGCTAACTGGAACTGCTATCAGGCAGTTATTAAGGATGAGATGGAAACTACTTCATCTTTGGAGAGCTGACATAGGCATATCAAGTCCTCCTTTGTAATCAAGCCCAGGTACAACTCCTTCTACAAGCACCTCAAAGTCTAACAGGGGAAGACTGTTGCATCCATCAGAGATATTTAGAGCTGCCCATCCAAAAAGAAGAGAACCACCAAAGAGAAACAATACCAAGAGAAGATTAAGGAAGTTGTCAAGGCCAAATATAAGCTTTCAGAGATTGGGGAATACATCAAGAAGATTGCCACAGTTCTTAATGGCAGCCAGGTGATCACAATCTAGCTTTTAATTAAAATTATTGAGTATTGCCTAATTTTGTATATAATTCTTATATGTTAAGTATAATATTTTTAAATAAATAGTTATTCTAAATAACTCATTAATAATTTATGATACTGTTTTTATATAATCATTGATTTTCTATTGATAGTTTGATGCTTTATACTGTATTACATGGCCTATATTGGTATTATACTAGTAAATTTTATGTTTTTTGTAGTTTTCAATATAGAAAAACCTTTATATTACTGTTTCTGATTATTGAGTTTTCCTATTATATGTGAATTTTTATGTAGTATCTTTTTGTGTATTTGATTATTTTTGTTTTTATTAGCAGGAAAAAATATTTTATAGTAATGATAGCTAATTTCATAGTGAATTATTTTTCAAGTGTATTTTTATGATTTTTTTAATTATCATGTATAATTATTTATGGACTTTTTTAAATCTATGTTGTCACATTACCCTAAAATTATTTTGAAGCTTAACTTTTATTAAGTAAAATGTTCAGGAAACAGGTTTCTGCTTATTAAAAAAGTGTCAATATTTAGTAGTCTGCATGAGTAAAAACTTAATTCTGACTTTCCAATGCTGTTGACATTAAAGTATTTTTATTTCTGATTGTTGAACTATAGTAAGTCAACTTGCATAATGAGTTAATTCTGGTGGTTGCCTTAAATAGATCCCATGCAGATATACTCTAAAATGATGATAGGAGTATATCACAGCCAGACACTCATGTTTGATGACATTATAGTTTCTCTTATTAATATTGAGTGTATGTGTGCAATATCCTACAGGTTTTCAAGTCCTTCAGTGTTCAACTGGTAGAGAGCACCACCAGTTGCAGTCAGACTAGCATCTGTATTCACCATAACTGGCTTGGAGAAGTCAGCATATGACAAAACCAGAGCAGCATTCAGGTTTTTTTAGGGCATTGAAGACAAACTAGCATGCAGGGCTCCAGAAGAACTCCTTGTGACAGTCCATATGTTTGGTGGTTTGCAGGTGGAGCTAATGCTGGCCAAGCAAAAGTTTGGTTGTTTTTTGTAGGTAGAGGCCTAGTAGGCAACATAGTATTACTAGGGGTAAGTGAGGTGAGCCTAGAATATAACATGGGACTACTAGGGTAAGTAAGGCCTAGCTGGTAGGTAACAAAGGACTACCAGAGGCAGATGTTGCCTCCACCCAGAAGAAGATATTGACTGCTTTGGGCTATAGTTCTTCACCTAGCAGGGAACTGTGGCTGCAAAAGATGAAGACTGAAATAGCAAGCAGGGAACTTTTTTCTGTCTGGGGGGAGAAGTTTTTGGACCCCTGGCAGGTAACGCAGGCTGCCAGGGAGGGGAAGAGCTCTGAGGGCTCTACATACCCTGATATGCTTACAGGAGGTCTGTGAGCAAGCATCCTACCTAATGGACTGATAGGGTGTCCTTGTTTATGCCCCTATGGGAGCTTTGGGGGAGAACCCAAAGTGAGCATTGGAGGGTATAGATTTACTTGGAGGTGTCACCAAGGCAGTTTTCTTGGGGAAGCAGCTGCAGAACTTGATGTGATCAGTCCTCTGGGAAGTAGAGCTAATTACTCTGCAACTGAAAGCTCAGACTTAATCACCTGGGTGAGTAAAGACAACACATAGACATTGATCTATGGTTGAATGGCCTAAGTGGAGTGCCACTTTCAAGGGCTCAGTCAAACGCCAGTTCAATGTAGACTCATGCCTGGGTCTACAGGTTCTGGTAACAGGGACTGAGATAAAGAACTGAGGTGGTTCACAGAATCAGCAGAGAAGACTAGTAAGAAGGACTGTTTGATCACAGTGAAGACTAGTTGAGGGACTGTTGGTTCATATTGAAGTTTGGAACCAAAATGGTTCATTGTGCAGGTGGAACCAAGATGGTTCCTAGTGAGAATAAGTGGAAGGGCTCAGGGATCATGATGAAGGAGTAGCTGGTCATGCTAAAGGAGTAACCAGAGGACTGATAAGCTGTTGGAAGACTGGAATGAGCTGTTTGGAGCCTGTAATAGGCTGTTTGTTGACTGAGATGAACTGATTGATGGTTAAGCTGAAGAGCTGAAAGATTTGGTTGAAGATCATGATGCAGGATTAGCTGTTTGTGATACAGGAGCTGGCTGAAGAATCAGAAGATGATGATGAAGAACTGGTGTTCCAGAGAAATAAGCCAATATTTTGCCAAATCAATTTGCCAAAGTGGGAAGATGTGGAATGTTTTGCCTTGATTTAGTATTAAAATCAAGAAGTAATGTGGATAGAAGTGCGGGTAAGATATTTATTTATTAAGTTCCTAGGATAGACAAATATATGTGCTATGAGAGCTGGATACAAAGTTGTTTTGATGGGATGTTTCCTTGAATTTTACCATATTTGTAAATATATGGGGAAAAGTTGAAGAGTTCCAGAAAGAACAGTTTAAATAGTATTTTACTATTTTTAATGGGTTTAGGTTGAATGCAGGAAGAAATGGTGCTGGAATAATAGACTGGTTAACGCTTTGGTGCGTGAAGAGTTGTCAATTTGAGCAGTTTGAGCTGTGGAAATTAGTTTCATAGTTGGATCCCGGTGAAACTTCAGAAATAATCCATTTCTGCGCTCTGCATTAATTGGTTGAGTTCTGGAAGGTTTCCTGATGAAAATAATTGGTTGGAATCCAAAAGCTTAAAGTGTAAGCAAGGAAATAGTGAATTAATACTTTAAGCTTTTGAGAAAGTAAGTATGTAAGCTTAAGTTATTATAGGAAAAAGTGAGCAACAATGGTTTAAGATTCTGAAGATAGCCATTTTGAAGGTGGAACCTTTGGGAAAAGGACACTATAAGATGGCTGGCTGGAAAGTTACGGGGTCTTTTGGAGGTCTTTCCAGGTCTTTGACGGGATCTTTCTGAAGCCTTTTGAGTTTCTGTCAAGAGGTTTTTGGAATCCTTTTGATCACCAGCAGGAGCTTGATTGGAATAATACAAGTGGAATACCAAGGCCACTAAATATATACAGAGAGCTGAAGCCCAAGATAACGGAGCAGGGGCCTAATAATAAGAAGCTGGATCCTAAGCGTGGAGCTGGAGTCCAAGTTTAAGGAGCAGGAGTCCAAGTCTAAGGAGAAGAAGTCCAAGACTAAGGGGTAGGAGTCCAAGATCAAGTACAAGGATTCCAAGATATTGTTGGAGGACTCTGAGTATTGGAAAATACATATTGTTTCCTTGACCCCCCTGGGCCATATACCAGAAGGTTTCTAAGGGGATCTTCCTTCTGAGAGTGAATAAAAGCCCATTTTGACCCCTATACATAGTTCTGAGATATATTCCTTACTAGAGAATGACAATCCCTTCTAGCCTGCCCCTGGCTACATTCCAGGACACACTTTGGGGACTGGTGAACAGGAACCCCACACCCCTTATTGATACAAAGGAGTTGGAAGAGGGGACCACCCAAGGAGATAAATTTGGGGATAAATTGGTGGTAATACCCAATCATTTCCAAGAAGATCTTCACGTCAAGTTTGTTGTTTAGACTCTGAATTTTCTCAATGGCTTTCACCTTTAAGGGTATGGAGAGGAGGCTATCCTGGCTGATAATGAATCTTAGGAGCTCCAGATGTTCCTTGAAGAAATTGAACTTGTGGGGCTTGAGGTTGAGATTAGCTGCAAGAAGCCTCTGAAAGACTTCATCTAATTGTGTCAGGTGGTCATTGAATATTCTGAAGAGCACATTGATATCTTTCAGCTATATTAAGACACAATAACGCTTTAAATTGTTCATCATCAAGTTCATGGCTTTCTTTAATGTGTCAGGGGCTTTTTGCAGACCTTAAGGCATCATTGTTGGTTAAAAAAGCCTTTAATCAGTGATTATAGCACATTTTTCTTGATCAGCAGACGCCAAATCAATCTTTTAGTACCCACTGATAAGCAACATTATAATAAAGAATTTTGCTTCTTTTAGGTATTCTAAGGTGTTGGTATTTTGGGTGAGAGGTTAAGAGTCCTTTATGTTTATTGTGTTAAGCCTTTATAGTCAATTAAAGCTAGATTGAATCTATCATTTTTCATGACAATCAGAAAGGGAGAGGCCTAGGGGCTCTTTCTGGGCACCAGAAGGCTGGAACCTAAGTTCTTCTGAAGCTTCTCATTAGCAAGGTTTGATTAGCTTGACTGTGCCATTGGGATCTGGAGTACAGGGGTGGACTCATTTGGGTATCAATGTTGTGTGTAATTTTAAAAGCCTTATCAATATTGTAGTCATCCTTAGAAAAACTTCCTTGTACTGGGAGAAGAGGTTTTTAGCTTGTTCTTCTTCTCTTCTGTGAGACTAGATAGATAATTCAACTTATTACTGATAGAGCCATAGGTTGATAACAAGGTAGAGCTAATTCTGAGAAGTCCAAAAAAAGGGTTAGTCTCTTGTAAGTTGGTATGCACCTTCAATTGTATGTGATCTAGAAGTTGATTTTTGGAGACAAACATTGGTTGCTGGCTCATGTCAGCCATTAGTACAATAATTTCATTATCAATGGGCATGATAATCCCTGGGACAACTCAGGGCTCTAACCTATAAGCATTGAGAATACCAAAGATCCTTCCATGTGTGCCATTATTAAAGGCCAGTTAGAGCTCTGTGTTGTTTATCACTTGTGACCTAGGAGAAATGATCTTATTGCAACATACATAAACTGGGATACCCTTGGCTTCTCCAATTGATAGGAGTATCACTTTAGCTTTTTTTACAGTGTAGGGTGTAGGCTACTGACATCTCTTCATCTTTATACTCCAATTTAATGTAGTGCAGACAAAATAGGAGAGGACTGGTTGCCATGGTAGAAGATGGGAATGAAGTGGCCTAGGATTTCACATGTATGGTCACCATGGTTGATCACTGTGCTTTATTGGACCATAAAGCTAGTTCCAATGAGTATTTCATAGATATTATTATCCAGGAAAATGTCCAGGGTAGTCACCATTAGTTTTTCAAAGAAAAGAGGGAGAGAGGAGTAGGCACCCTTGGCTCTAGTAGTCTGTGGGCCAGCAGTGGCAAACTCCTTATGGTAGACTAAGTCAGGTGATAGCTTCAGCTTCTTGACCAGGCAAGAGGAGATAATGTTGCCTGGGGTCCCAGAGTCAAGGATATTCTTTATGTGAGTTTTGTTCACTACAAGGTTGATTTAGGTGCAATCCTGTCATTCCTCCCTGATTTCCACAATCTTGGAAGCTTGGTGTACAATCAGCTCTTTGAATTTCTCTATGAAGGTAGCCATGAAAGCTTCTACAGATGAGATAGCCTCCTTCAGGTATTTTAAGGGGTCAGATACATTCACAGTGTACAGTAATTTGGTCAAGTGCTCTGTGGTGTCATCCTTGTATGAGACTTTAATCCCAGGATGAGCCAGTTGCTCAGCATAGGATAGGGATACAGTCTGTATGGCTATGTGGGGTATAAATACTTCAGGGTGAAGAGTTGTGTGGCAAGTCTGGTTATTGACAGTGAAAACTTGGTAGAGAAGTTATTTCTGCACTTGCTCAGTATTAGGGTCTTCAAGGTCAGGTTGCAAGAAAAATTCAACAAAGAAAGGACTGTCAACAGACTCTAGCGTAAGAAAGTGAAGATGCCAGGATCAGGAAATAACCTATTTTAAGGGAGAAAAATATGAGAATATATGTTTGGCAGAACCACAAAAGCAGTCAAGGATTTCTTTTTGTCCTGGATGGCTAAAAGTTTTTTGCCCCTTCTTCCTGGGATTCCTCAGACTCTACTCTAGAAGGATATCTATCTTCCTCATTCTCCCTACTTAAATGATGAATCTTCTGGTGGGTATTCTTGCATTCCCAGGAGGATTGCCCATCCATGATGCATTTGAAGCAAGTACAAGGAGAATAGTTGATGGGGACAGTCCCAACCTTATTGGTGGTTTTAGGCACCTCTATAGTCACTCTTGAATTGTGATCAGCTTGGTAATGTGGGCAGGCTTTGGAGAGAGGAATCTCAAACTCTTCCTTATGTGTGTAAAAGAGACATATCAAGTCTGATACAGTACAAGCATTGTAGATCCCAGACTTCAAAGCCATATATTTAACTCTCAATTAACCCTTACTGTGTTCAACAAGGCGGATTGAACATCAATAAAATGCACAGCATTTATTGAGGACAGTGTCTGAGCTTCCAAATATAATCTAGAAGTGAAGTCTTCTAGTGTCTCTCCAGCCTTTAGTTTGGTGTCTGTGAAGTCCATCATGCAACTGATGAGGGCTTCTTGGCTACCAAACTCCTTAATTAAGGCTCTGGAAATGTTGACAAAGGTCTAGTCATTCTCAGGCAGGAGAGGCAAGATTATTTTTTGAGTGTTGGCGTCCAGTAAATCAATAATGATGGAATCCCTCATGGCTATGTCTGCACCATACATGGAGTTCTTGTAGAGACGTAAGAGCATGGTCTTATTGCTCTTGCGGCCAAACTTGGGAAAGTTAACATACTTGATGTTAACATTTCCTTTAGTGAGCAGAGCAGGCTTGGTGCACACAGAAAAGCATGTAAGCTGATAGAAACCCAGAGTAGAGTCTGCAAACCTGGTTTCAGCAGTGTGCCTGTAGTTCTCTTCATGTTGAGTGTCTTGGCTAGCCTCTATGTCAGGGGAGACCATAGAGGCCTCAGGAGTAGCCAGTATGTTGTCTTCAGGCTCTAATACAGGTTTCATTACTTGTATAGTGTTTAGTGCTATTTTTACCTGGTCATTATTGCTATTGCAGCTGTGATAGTAATCAGGGCTGAAGGATTGCATCTTTACAGGGTGTGAGATATAACTGGTATCTCTGCCATGAATTCTGGCAGTAGGTGATTGAGCCTGTAGATCCAGGGCAGCAATTATACTGTAAATTCTATCTAGTTGGCTCTGGAAGGCATCCAGAAGTACTTTTTGGTCATCCAGTTTATCCTGATAGGCCTTATTCTCTTGACAGATTACATCTGTTGTGATCTGAGGCATGGCACAGAGTCACAACGGGAAATCCTAACCTTAGGATTGGATTTGTAAAAAGTCTTGGTTAGAATGGCAGGGAAGGCTATTCAATTACCTTGTGGCCCTGAATGAATAATATATGCTAGACGTGGCTAGAGAGGCGCCAAAGTACATGGAGACACAAAGACAAAAATGTGAATAGAACTTAAATTCTATTGGGTATAAAGATTGGGATTATATACTGTGTAGCTTTACAATAAAACAGTACATGAATGGTAGGATCACTTGACACAAGCATGATTGGGGCAAATGAGTTACGCATAATCAGGAAACCAAACAACTGTATTTCCCAATTTGGAGCCAGCCTCATTTTGAAGGGCAAAAGCAAAAGAGAGGGATTTGTCCTCAAAATAACCCAACAAAGGCAAAATCAAAACATGGTGAATGAAGGCATTCACAACAATATCTAAGTGATTCTCCAGGGAATTGATCCTCTTCTCTTAGGAGGTCACCAATCCACAAAGCTCATTTATGGTGACCTCATGCTCCCTAGCCAGATCTTGTCTGTCTGCATTCCTGTGGGAGAGCTTTAACTTCAAATGGCCATATAGCTTGGTGAGGATGTGATATCTGTTAAAGAGGAAAGCCAAGTTTGTGCTCTATTGTACCTGCTCAGCCTGCCCCTTCTTGAAGTGTTTGAAGAGTTCCAGGACATCACGGCTAATTATCTGATTGTAGGGAGGAGTTCCTGAAAAATTTGTAGCGTGAGAGAGGGGAGAAAATAGTAGTAAGACAGCAGCCCATAATCTCCACCTCTTGGACTAGACTTCTGAAGGTGGGGTCAGTTTTCAAAATGTGGTTAGTTGCCATGCTGTTCCAGTTGGTATCTATTCCTTGGTGAGTAAGGGTCTGTACAACATGAGTAGGAAACATTTTGTCTAGGCCATGTTCAATGGTGTCCACCCATTGGATCATGTTGTTCTGGGTATTGGTTACCTCAGCCATCTGTTGGGTGACTATTGAGAATTTGGTTCCCAGTTCAGCATATAGGACTTGAAGAAATGATTGCTGGTTGAAGACTAGCATTCCTTGATTGTGTACCAGACTCTTTATTCTATCCAAGTGTATCCTGTTGTGGAATACAGCTGATGGGTGTAGTGCTTCAAGTATTCTTTTATGTGTTATATAATGAAAGGTTTGCAGAAAATTTGATCCAAGTCTACCTGGGAGAAGTTCTGAAACTTTACCAAGGAGTTTTCAGCCTCAGGCTGTTGAATGGCCAAGTGCTTCTGGTGAATTTTATTAACAGCAGTGTCAGTGTTCATGGCGGCCATGGTAGATCTGATAGACTCTTCAGAGGGGGGGCATTTGCAATCACTTCCATGGGTGAAGGTGCTTATAGCATGAGAGGTTGGGTAGATGGAATTGTTTAGGGCCTTTGATGTTCATCATGAAGTGGCTTAAACCAGGAAGGCCATAGGGAGCTCCTATATGTTCTCAATCATGGCTATTTTTAACAGTGAAGGAGGGGCCTTGGTGGTATCCTCAAAAGGGGGCAGAGGAATTGATATGGGACTGTCCTCAAAATATTTAACATGGGGTGGGGTCTGGTGTGTTAAGCCATGAGCGCCAAATTTTTATTTTACTGTATGAGTACAGTATTTCTACACCTTAGTTAGATTGAACCCTTTTAATTCTTGACTATATCTTCAATTGGTATAGTAAAACTTTAATTAAAGACAGAAGAAATAAGAATTTAAGACAGAAATACTATTTTATTTGATAAGAAAAAGGTTTTATAGTAGGGGCATAGAAATTACCAGGATAAAGAGGAACTAACAGAAGAAATTTCCATAAGGAAGCAGTGGAGAAGTGGCATATAAAAATGTCTGTGCGCAAAAACACCCAGTTTCATGCCCTTTCCAAATGTAGGAAGGCAGCCCTAGATGCTACTGGTTTATAATTAATCACAGAAGTAAAGGTCACACCCTATGTTTAATGTAATCTCAATTCAACTGTTGCTTTACAGGTGCAATCAAACAAGTTTAGAGGCATAAATTAACAAATGCAAAAAAATGGTTGAGCAATTGTGAAATTGTTTTATTGTCCTAATATAAGTGGAAGCCATATTGTCTTATCCAACTAGGATCTGCAGTAGGACATGCCATTTCTAAAACAGCATCTCAAAATATGCCATCTCAAATTTCTGCTATCTCAATTTACTAGTAAAATGCCATTTTGATTTACAGCATTTTACTAAGAAAAAACAGTTTTAAAATTTTAGATATTTTAACTCCAAAAATAA
>QTSX02002666.1:0-11985 GCA_014839935.2 Entomophthora muscae | reverse complement strand
AAATATTTAGAGGATTGATAATAATCTTTATTGTGAGATAGTGATTATATAGCTACTGTGAATCAATGGATAGTAGGAACATGATTGGTGGTCACACAGTTGGATGGAAGAGGGAGTGGCTTGATCCTGCTAATGAGTCAAGCGCCAAATTGAGGTATCCACCGTGAGGGATCATCATTTGTTCATGTTGATTGATGTGGTAATTTGAGTTGACTTCCGGGTCTGGCTTTGAGTGACTGGGTAATCAGATTGCGGGTCACAAACCCGCTTGGTTGGAACCTTGCTGGCGGGTCAAGCCTGCGGTTTCGACAGTTGATGGATTTGAACGCTTCAAATCTGATTCCAGTTAATTCATTTTGTCCATAGGAAATATGCAGCTCAACTTGAACTTTGCAAAGAGTCTATGAGTTCCCGCATTTTCAAATATTCAAATAAATATCCAAAAAAAATCAATTTAATTAAAAAAAGGCTATCCCGCAAAAGTGATTCAAAATTTGGACCAAGGATTTGACAATTCCGTATTTTTACGTTCAGGTTCTGAATTTACAGTATCACTCTTACTGGCCTCATCATTTCCCTAGTGCCTTCTAGCAGCCCCTGGTCCATTCTCAGGAAGTCCTTGTCATGCATTGTAAAGTTAGCACCCATCCTTTGGTGGGCCCTCCCTTCAGGCCAGTGGGCCGTCTGCCCGCAGGTTCTGAGGACCCTCCTGCAGGATGGATCTCTGGCATACAACCAGTCTTATGGTACCACTAGATTGTTGACTACTTGCGCTATTGGAGCTTACTCCTCTCTTTCCTCTTCTTTGGAAAGCTGCTTTCATCCTCTCCCGCAGTGGTCTTAGAGAATGAGAGCTATGATCTCCTGATTGGTACCCATTCCTCTGAGAGTATAATGGCATTATTAATTTCAAAGAAGGATTTCTATCCCTCTTGAATTATAATATGTTCCTTATATTTGAGGATACTGTTTGTCTTCAAGGAAAGAGTTTAAAAACTTCCATGCTGGAATACCCACTGGAATATTCTCATTGAAGTTTAGCATGCATTTCTCAAACCTCAAGTCATCCCCACTGTCTTGCCTGGCTGATGAAGGAGTTCTGCTGCTAGCTCCTCATGCTTTCTCTATTGCTCCTGAGTCACAGATGGTAGAGGATTCCCAGATTTCATATAAACTGCCAGCAACAAAAAGTGCATGGAACTGTACACTCCTGAATCCTTGGGAATGAAGGAACCCTGAATATGTCCTGGGATTCTGGTTTTCACTCATAAAGAGCCTGTTCAGCTGCTATTATCCCATCTGATTGTTATCCTTATACAGGCTGAAAAAGTACAATTTCTTGGTCATGGTAGACTCTTGAGTGCTCCTGCATCTAATCTTATCATCCTTTTGGCATGTTTAGCAACCTTTCATTGCCAGAAAATGAGCCACAAGTCTTATCCTTGTTTTCTGCCCAAGACTTCCCTCAGCTAATGTCAGGAATGACAATTTTGTTGTACCCAAAACCCAATATATGGAACTGGGGTTGAAGCCTGAATAAGACCCTTTGTGGCCCACCAGTTCAGAAGACTGGGAGCTCAGCAGATGAAACCAATTGATAATTTGCTGTTAGTAAAGCCAACACCAACCCGCTGGGATCTGAATCCTTGACTGCACCACAGAGTTTTGCAATTGAACTGCTGGTGCCTGATTCCAGGAGTTTCCCTGAGGTATCAAAACTTGACACTGGCAGTTTGCTTGGTCAAATATGTGATTCCATCAATGAGAGTTGCCCCAAACTTGCCCAAAGTCCCAGAAGTGGTATTGTACCTGAACACCTGTTGTGAAGAATTGTTGACCAGAGATTGTGGAAAGCCTAAGTTATTAGGCAATTAATGAAAAATTGATAAGGGCCAATCAATTACCCTTTTATAAATTAGTGTCATTAAAAGTCCATTATTAAATGTATATTTAGTGGCCCATGACGTTGTCATTGTGATTAAACATGCCACATTGCTGCCACCCTAATAACTGGGCGCCAAGACGTCAGCAACATCAGAAATATGCGCCATGGCACCAGCATCAATTATTCTTGGTGCCAGCGCACTGCTACAGTTTACATCAAGCTCCGGGATGCCAGCACAATTGTCAGGGACCCACTTCATCAGAATAAGGTCTCTGTACTCCATCCAGCATTCCATATTGATTTCAGGCAAAGTGGCCATTTTCATCAACCCAGCAGTAGCGCTCACATTCTTCATAGCGGGAATCACAACCAAGAGGACCAAGTCAGTGTTGTAGAAGATCAAGAGGAGAGTCATACATAGTAGCAAAGCTAATACACCCAAGACACCACCAATGTTGATAGTAAGCATTCTAGGCACTAGCTAGGTTTTCAATTTCAAACCATTGTAGCAAGCAGTAAATCTGGGAATTAGGAACATGATAAAGATTTTATTAAAGGAACAAGAATCAAGGAAGGGCATTATTTACTTAAATAACCATAAGGTCCAACATCAGGAGATCTCAAACACCTCTGTTACGTATCAGGAGCAAGGGATTGAGCTCAGTTGATCACAAGTGTGAAACATTGCAGTTGGGTTTTGATAATAAAATAATATAGAGTTTCACAATACCCTGGAGGTGAAACAATCATCAGGGGGATTGGATAATCAAGGAAATTGTTGAGATTTCTTAGGAAATCCTATACCATAATTTTAAAATTTTAACAGTCCCTTGAGGATAATCAATGATGTCAGGAATTGGTTCCTGACAACAATTATTTGTGAGTGCCAGAGCACCCCAATAATTAACAGCGAGCGCTGAGAAGCCAGCTTTGAGGTGGAATTTTGCCCAGGCGCCAGGTTTGATTTGAGTGATCAATTCAACTTTCATACCAAATAGGTCTTGAGAATAGATGTTTCTGTATACCAAATAAGAGTGCCATCTGGTGAGCTAGCAAAGGGCATCCTTGTGCTAGGTGCCACAACATTGTAGGATTGTGCCCTAAAATGGGAAGTTGTCCCTTTTCCCGCCAACACAACCAAGACTCTACAGTGCACTGGAATGTCCTAGAAGATATTGTCAGTGATGGATGATTATTAATATTATAATACCCCTATATAAGGCGTTGGTAGTAAACACCAGGAGGTAGAATTTTTACCTACTTGTATAGGATCAAATAAAGTTATTATTACAAATCAAGTTGTTTAATGTCTTTGGAATTCTCACATTCAAAGGCATATAGAGAGTGTGTGCCCCTGCATCTTAATTCTTCTGTTGAATCTGCTGGTGTACACCAATATCCAAGCTGTCAAACAGAATGGTCAAAGGTGCATTTTCAGAGATGGCCAATGGTGACCTGCCTGTGCCTGTGCCTGATGCCACCCATCCACCCCTAGATTCCTGATGCCAGCTTGCCTGAGCCCAAGAAGCCCAACCAGAAAGTGAGGCCTTAGAGAGAGGTATAAGTACTACTAGGCCAAGACCAACCCACATTATCATTTTTAAATAAATGTGATGAGATATTGAGTTTCCCAAATGTTGCCATATTTCATCTTAGTCATCTGCCAGTTAAGCCAAAAATTGTCTGATCCCCCTGCTACCCCACCAGCTACCTATTGCCCTCCAGGTGCTCCTTTCAGCCCTGTCTATTTTACGGAATACCCATTGAAGCCTGAATATAGATATTACACCTCTGATAAGATATTAACACATGATCCCTTGGCCTAATCTAAAGCATTTTTAAGATACAATAGGAAGTATCCTTGGCACATTACTGAGCCCCGCCTGTTCAGAGATAAATACAACTTTCTCCCTGCCTACCAATTAGACATGGAACTTCCCATCACCCACAAGCCAATGTCCCCATCTGCCGCTGAGCTTCCCCTGGACCATACCAATAAGCTATTTGGGATAGTGTATATTACCCTCACTGAGGCTAAGACACTATTTTCCCAACTGCAGCCTGTGATCCTGGGTGAGCAAGTCAATCTTACCTTATTAAGCTAGCACCAATCCTCTGGTGGGCCCTGCCTACCCAGTCCACAACCCGATAGTTCCCGGACACTAGCCAGTCAGCAGCTCTAGGTTGGTTATCTGACAATAGGCTTGAAACTGCTATAGTTGAGAATAGGTGTGGGGATATGTAAGGTCTTAGGTGTTGGGGTAGGTTATTATAAACTAGAGCCTTTAAGCCAAGGCAATCAATATTGGGTAAGTGAAGGGAGGTAGGTAAAGCGTGTAAAAATGGCAGGATTGAAGCCCCCAACAGCTGGTAAGAGGTAAAGCAAGGGCTAAGACGGGTAATTGATCCTAAGAAAATAAAGGCCTGCCCTAGTGCCAGAGGACAGAGTTGAAAACTCTACCTCTAAATCAGGATATCAATCACCACTAACTGGTGGGCTAAAACTATTCACTGCCAGGGGTTGGGTGCCACTAAAAAGGTTGTCTAGCCAATAATAAAGGTAGTCAAGGAAACCATTAAGGGGCAGCTAATATTTCAAAAGATAAGGATGCAAAGATCAAGATTCAAGAAAGGGAAGAACCACAAGCCACAAAACCTAACAAGTAGCTTTTTGGGGTACAAGCCAAACAATCTCAACTTAAGGTTGAGAGTGAGTAAAGCTCAAGCCTTTTATTCAAGTCTGGATGATTGAGGTGACTAATGGGGGAAAGAACCTAATCAATGTTGGTTAAGTAGGCTTATGAGGGAGGGAAATGAAGCACATGCCAGTTTGGACCTTTTAACTTAAAAAGTTAAACTTAAGGTAAAGGGAAAGAGACAGGAGCTGCAGTTGAGCATTTGGCTAACTCAGAGAATAGCAAAAGCAGCAGAAGATCAGGAAAAACTCGGTCTGAAGGCTGCTTGTGTAAAGCAAAAGTAAATAAGGTAAACTCACTTCAGAAAGGATTAAATCAACCTTAACGCTTAGGTCCCAGGTTCGAGAATCGTCGGTGAAAAAGGTAAGCTTCGGAAATATGATTAACCTTAGATTTAGGTCAAAATTGAACTGTAAGTGAGGAAAACATAAGGAAAAGCAAAGGCAGTAACTTGTTGGTGTGTTGTGGTGCACAATGGATAAGGAACAACATAAAAATTAAAGCTTCATAGTAGCAGATGATAAGGCGAATCCTGGCAGGATATGATGTTCCTAGCCTTTAGGGCAGTGGTGGATTAAAATGTGACAATTACGGTATTTGCCGTAATTGTTGTATCCAAGCTGTCGTGTTTTTGGATTTATCTAATTTAGAGGAATCCAATTTTTTTAAAAAGAATGGGAAAAGACAGCTTTCTTTTTTTCCGGGAAGCCAGATTTGATGTATACATGTTCAATTGATTTTGATTTTATTTATTTATTTTTGAATCGAATTTGAATTATAATATTTTATGATTTAAAAATTCTAAGAAAAAATATATAATTTTATGTTAAAAAATCTGAAAAAACCATTCCCTTGTGGATGTGTATGGAAACAATTCTGGGAAAGTTGTATCCAAGACAATTTTCCAGAATCGTTTCTGGATCTAAGACGAATAGCTGTTTTTTATAAAGCAGCCATTCGTCTCAGATCTGCTGCAGCTTTACTAGCCATGGAGGTAGATGGTTATTTATATTTCAGATCAGTTTTGCTTAAGAGGTTTATAATTTCCTAGTTATAATCAAAGTCAGATCATTATTTATGATTTAATCATCACAGAAGTATATGATTGGTTTAGCTGCGAGAGCTCGGTGGTCTTGTGATTTTTCTAAAAAGTGAGGTTTGCTTTAGTGTATATATTTTTATCGTGAAAACTGTGGAGCCCTAACAGCTGCACCAAGGAAGTTTAGAAAATCATAATTTTTGTATCACTGCGTGTATAACCTAAACCAAAATTCACCATTAGAAGTGATGAGGGAAATAGAAATAGCTATATATTAGCAGCATGGCTCAAAGCCAAACCAAGCTTATCAAGGCAAAGACCAATGGAAGGGTCGTATCCAAGCTATGCACAGTTGCTTGTGGTGAATGGTGCATGGCTCGGGAGCCAAGTAGTTTTAAATACCTCGCGTTGAATCCAAGCCTGGAAAATGATCTTGAAGTTATCCTGTCTGGTGATGATAGCCTTTGCCGTGTCCAGCGCAGAGAATTATGTGAATAGCGCTGGCGATGTCTACAAGTACTTGCCTCCAATCGAAACTGCTGCCATTGGTGATTATCCTCCTGGCGAACCCGATAGTTACTATACTTCTTGAAATAAAGACTTGGTTTTTATTAATGAACAAGCTTTTTTTAAAAAATTGTCTTTATTAGGTTTGAAATTAGCCGGCTTTGAATACGGTGGTGTCGTCCAACGCTCTGAGTGTTGAAGGGGGCACTTCTATGGGCATGTACTCTGGGTTGATCACATCTTGATCTTCAAGTTCTTCGACCTGCAATGGAAGGCTTAGTACTGCTCCGATAAAAGCCAAGAATCTCACTTTCATCTTTGACTATTCATCACTTCTCATGTGTTCTTTTATAAGTGTTGTCTTAAGCAGAGGCCACATTAGCTTAGTCGTACTGTTTCTAGTTGAACCCCGCCAAAGGTTCCGCTTGCTAGCCACCCAAGCCAAACTGAACCCTCTGGTTTAAGGTTGATTGGCACTTTAGAAACCGAACCGCATTTCCCACTCTCAAATCCTTAGCTGTTGGCTTTTTATGTTGTAATCAAATGGTCTTATAAAAATTTAATTTAAACATCTATAAATATATTTAAATTAAAACAATGCACATGTTTAAATCCAATACTTTGATGGCACCCATGCCCAACATTCTAATATGCATTAAATCAATTTGATATCTAGCTAGGTCATTGGAAGCACAGCGATTGAAACCCTGCCAGAGCTCGATGATTTGCATCACATCCTGTTAAAAATTAGATTTGTTTAGTATTTATATTTGATGCAATCAGAATCGTGGAGCCCATGTCCCTTTGTAAAGCGGAATTGATTTATTTGCAAGCCCTAATTTTGCAGAAAAAGCTAAATTCTCTAGGAGCCTTAGCGCTGGATTTAATATATATAATGCTATAAAATAGTAAGGTTATAAGCAACAGCAGATTTAAATAACTTTATAGCTCAGAAAGATTGCTATTCTATAAACAATAAAGCTTAACTGGATTTGCCAAATCCATCCCCAACTGAGAGGGCTATGCTAGAGTCGAGATGGGCAGCAAGATAATTGTCAGATTCTGAGGTTGAGTAGTCTTTTATGCTTAAACTGCTAGTGGTATTAAGCTTAAATCACCACCCAATATTATCATTGCCAACCCAGATTACCATTCACTATATCATTCTAGAGGGGGATTATTTCCATACATCTTGGTCATACATTTACTATTAGGTTGATATATCATCCTGACACCCAAAGAGCCACTGGCCAAAACCATGGGGATGATTTTATGTTATTATCAAGGGTGATTCGCACTTCTGCAGTTGTTTTTTCTCGCCAATCTGTCATCCCACTGATCATTTATCCCGCTAACATTTTAACCCAATCTACCTCCAACACACATACATTGTTATACATCTTTGATTTCCTGCTTCATTGTTATTACCATATCCTGAACTTGGTATGGATTAACAACATAACAACGTGATGCCAGCTAAAATACCTTCAATAAAAGTAAAGGAGAAAACAGCTAATGCCCTTGGTATCAGAAATATAAGGATGTCATATAATTAGGGTGAACTATAAAATCAAAGTAGGACTTAAAACAATAATAAAAAATACAATCAATACTATGATGCCTTAATTATACATAATGTGTTCGTATGTTTAGGATGCCTTGTAACTAATGGATATAAAATTACAAGATGACTATATTGTGGTATAATCAACACAAAACTGAGGATTCACTCAATTGACCTATTTGAAAGGCAACTGTGGTAAGTCGACTCCCTGGTACTCAACACTTCGTCGAGTACCAGGGAGTCGAGTGCCGCATATATGAATATATTAGCATTTTTGGCTAAACTGATTTTAAGCTAATTTTTACTAGTAATTTAGGGGTTCAAAACCAAAAACTGAGATTAAATTTACACAAATTAAACTCTGTTTATAAATTAGTTAGCTGAAAGAACAATTTAAGAGGCAATTTATAAGTAAATTTACTATTAAAAATAAAAACTTGTGTTCAACACCCTAAAAGCAAAAGTGGCCAGTTCAACACTTTTCAAGCCAAATCCTAATTTTATTAATAAAATACATATACACTTATATAAAATTTGTTATTTACTATTATATTTTTATTATTAGTATCTATAGTCACTGATTAAGCTCCCAAGCACCACTATACTGGATTTAGTAGTATAGATATTAATCAAATACCCCACTTGTTTTACATTATGTCATTTGCGTGTTTGTAGATTAAGTGGTGCCACATAAATTAAGCCCAATTTATTAATAGATTTCATACTGTAAATTCAGAACCTGAATGTAAAAATGCAGGCATGTCAAATCCTTAGTCCAGATTTTGAATCACTTTTGCGGAATAGCCTTTTTTAATTAAACTGATTTTTTGTGTATTTATTTGAAAATTTAAAAACGTGGGAACTCATAGACACTTTGCAAATTTCAAGTCAAACTGCATATTTCCAATGGACAAAATGAATTAACTGGAATCAGATTTGAAGCATTCAAATCCATCAACCATTTTCATTAAGTTTACTATGTTTTTTGGAATTGTGGGATTGTCAAATCCATGAACCAAATTTCAAGTCACTTTTTGTCGTAAATTGCGCTATTAATGCTATTTTGATTTGCCCTTCAAATATTGATAGTTGCAAAGATTTGACTGGTTTTGCCTTCAAGTTTGGAAATTTCTTGCCTTCTGCAAATGGGTCTGGTTCAATTTTCACCCATTCTGGATTATTGTACCTCTCTGTGACTGATCCTGGTATGACCTCATCCCAGCATGACCCCATCAGCCACTCTGTCTTCCTATTGAGTGATCACTGCCTCTTGTCAGCTATTTAAAGTAGAATCATTACTCCTAATAAAGACAGGTTTATCCACATTATGTTGGCTTTTATAATCTTCAAGCTTTTCCTGTCATTTCTGCCAAAAGGACTTTTACATCTTGTTTTCCAGGAAATTAAGGTATGTGCCCTTAATTTTTCCCTGAAGGCTAACCCAAGGCTAGCTTCAAACCTCAAATCTTTCGTAATAAAGATTTCCCGCCGTGTCCTCCAGGATGTCGTTCCCTGGAGCCAAACACAACAAAATGGTGCTCACTACAGGGGCTGCAAGCCCCTTGGTTACCCCGTTCCCATACACATTCTCTGTTCCCTCTCCCTTTGTGTGGTGATCCACATGTGGACGGTTTGCAGGCGAGGGTGAATTTGGCTTCAAATAAAGACGATATGCTAAAGAATGACAATGTGTGGTCAGGTAGCAACGTTGTAAACTAGTAGGTAACATAGAGCTGCTAGGGGTAAGTAAGGTAAGCTTAGTAGGTAACTTGGTCTACTAGGAGAAGTGAGATAACCCTAGTAGGTAACATGGTCTACTAGGGTAAGTAAGGCCTGGCTGGTAGGTAACAAAGGACTACCAGAGGCAGTTGTTGCCTTCACCCAGCAGAAGATGTTGGCTGCTTTGGGCTATAGTACTTCACCTAGCAGGGTGGAGACTTAAATAGCAAGCAGGGAACTTTGTCTGTCTGGGGGGAAAGTAAGGTTGGACCCCTGGCGGGTAACACGGGCTGCCAGGGAGGGGAAGAGCTCTGAGGGCTCAATGTACCCTAATACACTTGCGGGAGGTCTGTGAGCAAGCACCCTGCCTAACGGACTGGCAGGGTGTCCTTGTTTATGCCCCTATGGGAGCTTTGGGGAAACCCAAAGTGAGCATTGGAGGGTATAGGCATGCTCAGAGGTGTCACCAAGGTGGCTTGCTTGGGGAAGCAAGCTGCATAACTTGGTGTGATCAGGCCTCTGGGAAGTAGAGCTGATTACTCTGCGACTGAAAGCCCATACTTCATCACCTGGGTGAGTAAAGACAACACATAAACATAGATTTATGGTTGAATGGCCTAAGTGGATTGCCACTTGCGAGGGCTCAGTCAAACGCCAGTTCAATGTAGACTCATGCCTGGGTCTACTAGTTCTGGTGATGGGGGCTGAGATAAAGAACCGAGGTGGTTCACGGAATTAGCAGAGAAAACTAGCAAGAGGGACTGTTTGGTCACAGTGAAGGCTAGTTGATGAACTGTTAATTCATATTGAATGGAATGGACCAATATGGTTCAGTGTGTTAAGGGAACAAATGAAGTTCCTAGTATGGAACTGGTTAAGGATAAGCAGAAGGACAAGAAGACAGGATGAAGAACTAGCAGATCATGGGGTAGGATGGCCAAAGGACCATAAGTTGGTGCTGAAGAACTAAAGAGTTGAGAGGATGACTTATCTGGACTGAATACAGAGGCTGGAAGAGCTGGTTTAGTGACTTTTGAGAAGAAATTTGGATATAAAGAAGCAGTTAAAGAATGATGGAATACTGCCTGATTATGATTAAAAAAGGATTAAAAATTATATAAAGAAAAAGAAAGAGGAAAAAATAACCTATAGTTTGTTAGAACTATAAGTTATTTTTAGGAAAAAGATGAGAGAGAAAAAGGACCAGAAAGAAGCTGGAAGAAGAACGGAGAAACTGTGAAAGCAAAAGAGCAAATTTTGCCAAGAACAACTAGGGGAGCAAAAGGACAAGCAGCAGGCAGGTTTGAAGATGCAAAACGTTGACAGAAACACAGAGAAATGTTGAAAAATTGAAGGATCAAAAATTGCCTAAGTAAAACATATGTGGAAGCGCTCGAGATTTGCCAGGGAAACGTGACAGGAATTACGGCAAAACCATTTGAAACGCGGAGCAGTGGTTTACCCAAAGCAGGACAGCTTGGAGTTCAAACCAGGGTCAGGAACAGGTCATCCAGATAAACTGATTTGGCAAAACTTTTGAAGCAAGGCGTTTGATTGGCTATGACCCAGAGCCTACTTAATCAGGTTTTTAAGGGCTTTAACTTGAGAGTTAAAGCCTAAAAAATGGGGAGCAGAAGCAGAAAATTCAGGGCTTTCATTGGCTGAAGTAATTTTAAAAGTTTGATATATTATAGAAGAAGAAAAACATGATAGTTTAAGCTTTAAAGAACCAAAGTTCTAAGAGAGGATTTTGGTCTGAAACAAGGGGCTATAAAAGGGAGAGCTATCTGAGACTCTTCAGGGACTGGATCAAGTGGATTACAAAGGCCACCAAAGCTACAGAAGGAGAAGGAGACCAAGGATAGGAAGCCAGAGCCAATTCAGACCACAGGAGCTTAAGATTAAAGACAACAGAGCCCACAACCAAAGTGCTGGAGCCCAAGACCAGAGCAAAGGAGCCCAAGATCAAGGAGCAGGAGTCAAAGACCAAGTACAAGGAGTCCAAGATATTGTTAAAGGACTCCAAGTTTTAACAAACCCTTTCTTATTTCCTACCCAAAGGTGATATCTCAGAAGGTTTCTAAGGGGATCTTCCTTCTGACAGAGAATAAAGCGCCTATTACAACCCCTATCTGATTTTCCCGTGTAAAAAGAGTATATAAGTCTCATGAGTCAATTGTGTCATATTTTCTACCCTAGCCCAGGGGATGAGGAATCATACCGCCTAGGGTTCAGGAAGTTTTCCTCTAGTAAATCTGCCCAGGAGGAGTGGGAGAAGGTGACCAGGCATTTGGAAATGTCAAATAGAGGAAGAGAGTTCATTGGAGAAGAGTTTGCAAGGCTACTCCAGGATTGGTATTGGCCTACAGGCGGGCTGGCGCCTGCTGAAGTCCAGGTATACAGGGGAGACACTCACTTGGTGATTGGAAAGGTACTTGAGGAGTTTGCCCTTATGCAAGCCAAGTATAAGCTTCTCACCAACCCTTCACCCCTGTTGGAGAATGACGACTCCTCCAAGCCAGTCCCTGGCTACAACCCAGGACACCCTATGGGGAATGGTGACCAGGAACCCCAC
>QTSX02002665.1:0-12027 GCA_014839935.2 Entomophthora muscae | reverse complement strand
ATTTAATTTCAGGGTATAATTCCCTGGAATAATTGCATCCCCCTAATAAATCATCTTCTCTTGCAATTTAACTTTTATATTTTATCTTTTTTTAATTTTTTTTATTAAAAATATTATAATTTTAATATTTAAATTTTAATATCTAACTTTTTATAATTAAATTTTAATATTAATATATCTAAATATATTACAAGACATTATTTAAAGTTGCAACCACATCAAATAATAAAAATAAGTTAAAAATGTTTTTATTTATTAGCTTGTTGAGTACGGGTTCATTTATTACATAGTTAAACAACAAGAACTGAATTTATCTGCATCAAGTGGCCTGCTCCACTTATATGCTAAACAAGTGATTGTTTAGAACTTGAATTAAATTTCCCTCATAATATGATTTGATAAATATATTTGATATGCTTGACCTGCGTCATAACTATTAATTAGTAAGAGATACATGAAAATCATTGGTTTTTGTGTGTGTGGCTATAGTGGCACTGAAATAATAAGGATCAGATGATGACCTGCAAGGTCCAATTTGTGGCTTAACAAAGCCAAAGTGCTGACAAATATTCACAATTATTTAAATAAACTAATTTATTTCTATCTCTTTTTAATTTATTCATTTGTTAGCGCAAAAGCCAATAATAATATTCAGTGCATTATAATAAAAATATTTCCATCTTACCTAGTATAATTAATTTTACTTACCTTTTATATGTATTCTTATGTCTTGAATACATAAAAACGTCACATCATTATACATAAATAATAATTTTTGAGTCCTATTAAAAACAAAATAAATAAAAATAAAACCAAATAAAACCCGGAGCGCCCATTTATCTGATTGGCTTGGAGGCCAGGGCTTTGGGGAGGAAGGATTCTGAGTGCTTGTAAAAAGCCGCCACCACATTGGGTGGCATTGCAAATTGACTGACCTCAAGAATATTGAATAGATCCTCAGTGTCCTGGGGGAGGCCTTGTTTCACCTTATTCTTGATCCAACCAAACACCTCCTTGATTGGGTTCAGAAATGGAGAATACGGGGGGAGGAAGATGAGTCTCATTGGGCAGGCAGGCAGGAGGTGTCTGGCCAAATGGCTATTTTTATCAATTGGTGGGAACTTAGATACAACCATATCCACTTTGTGGAGCCCAACATTATCCAACAAAACAATGTTGGTTTTACTGTGGTAGTTGATCTGGAGATACTCCTTGACGGCTCAGAGAAAATTGAGAAAGGTCCTGCTATTGTGGGAACCCTTGATCATCTGATATTGATCCAACCTGCAGGACCAAAAAGCGCAACCCCTGAATAGGTCTGGGAACAGACAGCTGCACAATGGGCTATGCCGTCCTTGGACCCCTTCTTGACCCACCCATGCCTAGACCTGAGTGAGGAGGAAAACAATGATTTGCTGATGTAGAAGAACTGGACATTACTGGTCTCCTTTAGTGCCAGATATGTCTTGGCATAAATGCGTCATTCCTCAATGGTCTTTTCACTGTTCCTATTGTACAGAGAAACTCCAAGCACCTTCCACAAGAAGCCCAAATAAACCATTGTTTTATAAACAAGGGTTTTGGAAACAGAAAACCCAAACTCTGTGGCAAGCATTGATTGGACAGCAAGTGAGTCCAGGTGGCAATCCTTGGCTACCCACTGTTTTATTGCGTCAATATGCACAGGCTGCAAGAGTTTTGGCTGCTGCTTAGCCTTGGTGGATTCAGCAATTTGCCCAGTATTGCCATACTTGGTGTTGATGTTGGCAATGCATCTGGTTGTGATACCAAATTGGGACGCAATATCCCAAACTGCCATTCTCCCATTAAAGCAGTTGAGGAGAGCTTCACGCTCACTATCTGTCAACCAACACCAGCCCTTGGCAGGTACCACGGCATCCTGGCTAGCAGGCTTGCCACAGGGGATGGGGACCTTCATGTAGAAGGTGTGATCACACTTGGTTGTGCTGGCGCTGTCAATGGTGGCATAAGACACAGTCACATATGGCTCTTTGGTGGTGGCCAATGGCTCATATGAGGTATCAAAAACGCGGGGGTAGGAAGTAGCAACTCTTGGATCAAGAGTGCAGGGCCAGGTGACAACTGGATACACGGTAGAGGTGTATGTAACCTCATTATTCCTGATGACCTTTGTGTAGAAGAGTTTGGTTGCAGGCCTTGAGAGCGGCTTCTGTCTTGGATTAAGGCTACTGTTCCTGGCCTGGGATGCAGGAGGTGATTGGCTGGCACTGACACCTTGGGAGGCCTGTGTATTGGCATGACTCCCTTCAATTTGTGTTCTGGGTCTGTTCTTGGACCCTCTGGGACGCCCTCGTGAACAGGCTGCCCCGTGGACTGGTGCAGGAGCTGGTTGGGAATGCAAATTACGGTCCACAAAAATAAAATATAAAATAAATTTCAGATTAAATATGTATTTGTTTGGATTTATTGGTTTAGTTGTGAGTAGTTGTTTTCTCCTGATTTAGCCTTGAATAGTAGCAGATTTTCTATATCTGTGATTTGAAGTGTATAATATTGTATCCTTTCCAGTTTTGGATGATTTTAAAGTTTAATCACTTTATGTCTAAACATGGTTGTTGAGACTGGATTTTTCATTTGATTTTAGTTGTGGTGGAGCTTCTTTGTTTGGGTTGGTGTTTCCTAGTGTGCTTACTGTACATTAAATTTGGATTCCAGTTCCTGCAATTAATATCTGAGTTTACTAGTGGCATTCAAAAGTGATTTGAAATTTGGTTCTTGGATTTGACAATCCCGCAATTCCAAAAAACATAGTAAACTTAATGAAAATGGTTGATGGATTTGAACGCTTCAAATCTGATTCCAGTTAATTCATTTTGTCCAATGGAAATATGCAGTTTGACTTGAACTTTGCAAAGTGTCTATGAGATCTCACACTTTATAATATTCAAATAAAAATAATTCAATTTAATTAAATAAAGCCCAAACTGCAAATCTGATATGAAATTTGGACCAAGGATTTGACAATCCCGCATTTTTACGTCCAGGTTCTGAATTTACAGTAGTAAACCACTAATATAATATACAACAAAGCTTGAAATTTTTACCCACTATATCTAAAAGAACTATAAAATAAAGGGCCAAATATAAATATAAATAACTTATTATAAGTGAAGATATTCCAGATTACATGTATTTTTATTAAGAAATATTATAAACTGTTATTTCATGTAGACATTGTGGAGACTCATTGTTGAAGTCGGGCTTAAATTTAAAGTATGATAATTTGGTATTTTTATAGTTATTTCCTTCTTATTTTGTAATAATAATTAAGCCTATTCTTAGTTGACGTCGATATTAGCTTTGTTTTCTCATTGATTATCCATTCCGACTATGAAATGCAATACATAAAATTAGTTTATTTAGAACACGGCTAGTAGGTTTTGGCAAAAGTGCCAAATTGAAGTCGACTGTTCCCTTTAAAAGATATTCAAGCCGTCTTAAATAAGGCTGATCCAACTAGCTTCTGGCTCTGGGCCCGATCCAAAGAGTTATTTTAATACATTTAAATATTTGAAAATCGCCCGGTTGGGTGCACCAATACAAGCCAGAAGTATCCAGAGCTAGGCTAAAGCAGCCCTACCTCGAGAAAATTTTAGATACTGGTATCGTTGGAGTGCTTGACCGCAGCGGGATTAACAAGTTTTTTTTGGAGTACAGGCTAAAAAGATCTTTTGGCGCGCCAAGCCGTGAAAGTCCCAATCGACACTAGTCCATTCAGTTTCAGCGAATCACATCCCTTACCATTGCCGTAACTGCCGAAGGATTTTTTTAGAATTATCTGTTGAAGGCAACTGACATTCGTTGGTCCATGTTTACAAACGATTTGATAAGCCACTTACCACGAGAATCATTTACTGTAAACATTCTATATTAACGAAGCCAGTATAAATACAAGAGTGTTTTATGTAAAGAAGACATCAAACATGAAATTCACTGCATTCATCATTTCAAGCATCCTAGCTACACCTGTTCCTTACTATGCCACCGAAGTCGATTCTGCTGGACAGGAGAAGTCAGCCGATAGCTACAAGCAGGCTTATGGCACCCAGGAGCAAGGAGTTGATGGAACGAAAGCTACATACGGTGATGTAAGAGCCATCGGCGACAATAAACAGGCTTATAGCGCCCAAGAGCAAGTTTCTGGCGAGAACAAGGCTGCATACGGTGATGTCAGAGCCATCGGCGACAACAAACAAGTACATGGTGATGCCAGAGCAATCAACAACAAACAAGCCTATAGCCCCCAAGAGCAAGTCTCTGGTGAAATGGAGTTTGCCTATGGGAATGTCAAAATCATCGATGAAGAAAAAGCAGGCAACTCTGACAAGCGAGCCTATATCACTGGGGAGAAAAGATCTGGTGAGAATAAGGCTGCCTATGAGAATGTCGAGTCTGTTGGAGATGTTAGATCCATTGATGAAAATATGCAGGTTGATATCGATTACATCGAAGAATGGGATCCTGTTGCCATTGAAGAAGAGTGGGAATCCAGCGATGAGGAAACTTACCTGGAAGCCAAGAGCGGAAACCAAGCCTACAGCAGTGGAAAAGTTCAGGACTGGAACGGTTCCAACAGAAAAGGAAACAATGGATGTAAAGACATGAGCCGCAATGGCCAAGATATCCGCCGCCAGATTGCTTTGTACCAGTTCATGGGGTTTGGACAAAAACCCCGGCATTAGGATCCCCACACCTCTAACCCCATAAACATCTCTTCACTTTGAGGTTTCAAACTTTTACAGTTAGATTCGTATTCAATCCAAAGTTATGTTTCGGCCAGCACAGCAGCAGCCACACCACATATGAAATCCAGACTTCCCTGAAAAGGAAACCATTTAATTTAGTGGATAGTAAGAGAACAGCTAGTAATAGGTTTCAAAGCTGTGGGATATACAAATCAATCCTGACCAGAAAAGATATACCCAGCATAAAAGAGCAATGGGTTGGTTTCCATACCGTAAACAATACAGCTAGAATTGGCTAACCAGTAAGGCACCCAGCAGGGAAAATTATAGCCAACCACAGTACAGCACTTTTGAGAGCTGTTGGAATAGGCAAACAAACCCAATTTCAGAGCGCAAATAAGTGGCACAAAATAAATCTTCAGCGGATCAAATCGTTTATTGATTGCTATAATTTTATTTTTTGTGTGCAACTTTCATGCGCCCTACATTTGTGGTTTTCATAAATCTCAACAGCTGTGAAAACCATAGTAAAATATACAAGATTAGATCGATACCACAAACAAAGCAATTCCGCACACCAAATCCAGCAGGCTGATCCCTTTTAATAAGTAAAATGGGTTACCTACTATGCTTACCACCAGCACCAGGTATATAAATGGGAATAAAATCAGGGTGATATCAATATAAAATTTCATAGACAAAAAACAATCCGGTGCAAGTTTATCATTTTTATGCCCCTGGATTAAAAACATTGCCATGAACCAGATTCATAGCAATCTGGTATCAAGGAAGAAAAGATTCTTTACCCTCCCCACTTCCATTTAGTCATCCCCATCCTCTCATTTACCAATAGGATATGTTGAAACAGCAGGCTCAACCCGCCAGCAAGGTTCCAACCAAGAGGATATGTGACCTGCAATCCAATTTCCCAGTGAACCGTAGCCAAGCTAGGAAGTCAACTCAAATTACCAAATCCATCAACATGAACAAATGATGATCCTCTACAGTGAACACCTTGTTTTGGCGCTTGACTCATTACCAGGATCAAGCCACCCCCTTCACCATCCAACCGTGTGATCAACACAATCATGTTCCTGTTATTCATTGATTCACAATGACTATATAATACCTATCTCTCAATAAAGAATATTATCTAGCCTCCAAATATTTTCCCCTTATAACTCTGCTAAAACAGCATAGTTACAACATTGGTAGCAGAAGTAGGTTTCTCATCCTATCTATTTCCCCAAATTTCCGCCTTTTTCCTGTACTTGCCACGGCCAACAAATCCTCAATAGAATCATGTCTGGCTTCCTGCTAGACTGGACGCTGTACACACCAGGTGCTGAGATACCTGATGGTTTTATACTTTACCATAACATGGTGATTCTGCTCCCTGCCTTCAACACCCTGTCAGTGCAAGGGTTCTTCCAGGCACCCACCACCATGCCCTGAGCAACCGACAAAGGCACTATGCCAGCCTATGTAGCTCAGAGACTTTGAAGCACTGCATTGAAGTCTTTTGCTGGAGCCAACAACAATAACGCCGCAGCATGGATCCAATCTGCCCAAAGCAAGCTGGCCCAAATGGAATGCCCTCAACAATTTTGGATTGCAGATATCTCCATCTGACTGACTCATGATGCTGGCATCTGGTGCAATAAGTGGCATGAAAAACACACTGAGAAGGATTGGGATACCTTCAAACAAGATTTCTTGGCAAGATTTGTGCTGAAGGACACCACACTCATGATCATATGCTAAGTGAAGAATCTAATCCAAACAGGCACAGTGAAGGAGCTCACCTGCGCTTACAAGGAACTCCAACTACGTGCCCCCCTCAAATATGGCTTTTGACACTCCAGCTACCCACCTCATGTACTACAACACACTAAAGTTGCATGTAATGAGACACGTAAACCTGGACCAAGTAACCAACTTGCAAAGTCTGTATTGCAAGGCAGAGAAAGCTGAACAAACGTCCCATGCTCTCCACAAGGTGCAAACTGGAAAGCAAGAGTGACCCAAAGATTCTCACTCAGCTGGATGTTCCAGATGCCTGCCTCCTGGGAACAACAACAACAACTCAAACCATAAACCTGCAGGTTCAAATGGTCACATAAACGGGGGAAATGGACAGTCAAATTGTACCCACTTACGCTTCACTGCCACACAAGGCAATCATGACAAGGGAAAAGCCAGGTAAGAACACCAAGCAAGCCAAGCTCTCCCTGAACAACTCCTGACTAGCCCAACAATGAGTATTGACCTAAGGACGTAATCAATCTCAAATTATCCAAGTACCCTTGGAGGACCTGGTACTTTACACCATTGACAGACATCCCAATAAACTGATGTATTACCCTTTCTGCTTTCACAGTTACACGGTCTCTGCACTCCTGGACTCTGGCGCAGATCAAACCCTAGTCAACAGCAGCTTTGTAGATAAGTTCAAGCTAACCACTAATCCTTTATAGATTAAAAACGTGATTTTAGCTGATGAACATCATATTGCTGTGATAAGGGAAACTGCCCCATTCTCTGTCATGCTAGAGAGCCTACATTCCACCATCCAGGGTCCTGTCATTGATTTTCCCAAGTTTGATAATATTCTGGGGCTGGACTGGTTACAGAGAAACAACCCCCACATAGACTGGGCAACCTCAGCACTGACCATCAAGCGTGAAGGTGTCAATCACCAGATCTACCCCAACTCAGTGGACCAACTCCTACACAACCACGTCTTTGTGCGCATCACAGAAACCCTGGACAAAAAGGAGAACATCAAGGCAATTGACTGGGACTCCTGCCAGTACAAGACCATACACTTCAAGGATCACCAAGATACCACCACGCCTCAGGATTGAAAAATTGTAGCCTGCCATCTAAAAATCTTCAAAGAGGCTCTACCTGGGTTACCCCCAGAGAAACACATTCATCACTCCATCCAACTCAAGGGAGCTGTACCTAAGGAGTGGCCCATCTACTGCCTGACCCCAAACAAAGATAACACCCTACGTGGTTACCTCAAGGAAGCATTAGAGAAAGGACTTATCCACCCCTCACAGTCTCCTTTTGGTGCTGCTGTATTATTTGTAGTAAATAAAGATGGTACCCTACACCTAGTCACAGATTATCAAGCCCTAAACAAAGTTACCATAAAGAACTGTTACCTGCTACCACTGATTGACAATCTCTTTGACGCCTTTGGAGGAGCCACAGTCTTCTCCAAGATTGACCCAACTGCAGGCTACAACCAGATCCGCATCAAGGAAGAAGATATTCCAAAAATAGTCTTTTGTACTTGATATGGATCATACAAGTGTGTGGTACTCAACTTCAGAATGGCAAACACCCTGTCAACCTTTGTGACCTTCATGAACAAGGTGTTTGCCCCCACATTGGTAAACACACCTTGTATACCTGGACAACATTATTGTCTATAGCCCCTCAGTAAAACAACATCACAAGGATCTGGAAGCAGTATTTTCTAACCTGACACAACACAAGCTGCTAGCCAAGCCCTCCAAATGTCAGTTTTTCTGCAAGCAGTTACCCTTCTTGGGACATGTAGTCTCAAAGGATGGCATTAAACCTGATAACCAGAAAATTCAAGCCATCTGTAAAATGCCACCTCCCAAAGACAAGTCAGAACTCCGCACATTCTTAGGAATGGTTGCCTATGTATGTTTTTTTTATACCTGACTTTGGCATCCTGACTGCACCCCTGTCTGCCATAACTGGCGCCAAATCCAAGTTTTTATGCCCCCAGCATGATCTTTGTTTCAGACGTCTTAAGGAGAAGCTTATGACAGCACCCATTCTCCAATACCCCAAATGTGATGGGGAATATCAAATGGATACATACACCTTGAAAGCATCTATTGAGGGAGTACTAAAAATCAAAAATAATGATGGTGACTTCTTGCCTGTAGTCTACAAAAAACGCAAACTGACAGATAGCAAGTGCTGATACCCTATATACAACAAAGAGTTGCTGTAAATAGTTCACTACCTGGTCAAATGACGTTGCTACCTAGAACAACAGGAGGAGTTCATGGCATTGACTGACCAAAAGTTTCTTATATACTTCAAAACCCAAGCAAACCCATCCTGCCGCCAAGCCTGCTGGATGGAACTCCTGGAGAGGTTTAATATGCTCATACAATATAAGCCTGGTCCAGAACTTACCATGGTGGACACACTCTCACGCCTGTACATCAGAGCCAAAAGAGGCAAGAACAGGCTTGACCCAGACTGGCCTCTCCTGGTGCTCCAACAAAGGACAAAGGCTTCCACCCTGGCACCATAGACACAATAAAAGAAACATTCATTAAGAACAAGCACTTTTTTGCGGACATATATGGAACCTTACATCATAAAATGACCAATGGAACCACCATTCCTTATATTTCCACACATCAGCAAGTTGACACAATCCTATGTTATCACAGAGATCTAGGGCATACCAAGAGTTGCTACTTTTACAAATTCCTCAAACATAAAGCATGGTGGCCAACTCTATATTAGGACATCCAAGAAGCTCTTGACCAATGTGAAGTGTATGAAAAGTTTGCAAAAAGCAAAACCCCCTAAGTATGTATTGTCTATTTGTTCCCAGCTGCCCTTCAAGGTGTGTGCCTTAGAAATTGTAGGGCCCATGCCTGAAAAGCACAACAAAAAGAAGTACATCATCACTGTTTTGCCTTTTCCACTTTCTGTCCAGTGGTGCAAGCAGTAAGATCCCACACAGGCAATGACATGTGGCAGTTTATAGGAAAAGAAATCATCAGTAAGTTTGTAAAGCCAGAATTCCTGATAACCAATGGAGGCAAAGAATTGATCTCCAGAGATACCAACTTATACCTCACCAAGAATGGGGTCCAGCACACGGTGACAACATCTTACCATCCTCAGGCCAATGGACGTGTAGAGCAGCTGAATGGCAGCCTTATGCAAGCCTTGGCTAAACTCACCGCTGGGAGACCTGAGGATTGGCACAAGCAGCTACTGACTGCATTGCTTTTATGCTAAACTCGCGTGAACAGATCCATCAGGAAAAGCCCCTCTGAGTTGGTATCTGGCACACAGCCCAATATCATCCAAGCACTATTAGGACCTAAGCTGGAAATGCCAAGCAAAGTTCCACCCCATTCAGACCCCCAGGTCATGCAAGCCAACAGCAATAAATCAGAAAGAGAAAACAAGCATCTACAAAAGACCTTTGTCCCCATCCAAGACAGGCATGAGGTTGGCAAAAAAGTATGGGTCATGAATACTGACAAAAGTAAACTACAGCCAGAAAAGATGGGCCCTGTCATTATCTTAAAGGTAAACAAAAACAACACTTACCTTGTGCAAGGAATTGGAAAGCGTAAACAAGACAAAGTTCTCCATCATGATTACCTGACACCCTGCAAGGCAAGACAGAAGCAACACAAAACCATCATACCTGCCACTGAACAACAGCTAGTACAGTATGGCGCCCAGGCTCCTGACAACCTCCCTGACAACCTACCCCCAGAGGAGGCCAATCTTCAGCCAGGGGGTGTCAAAACAGCAGGCTTGACCTGCCAGCAAGGTTCCAACCAAGAGGATTTGTGACCTGCAATCCAATTTCCCAGTGACCTGTAGCCAAGCTAGGAAGTCAACTCATATTACCAAATCCATTAACATGAACAAATGATGATTCTCTACAGTGAACACCTTGTTTTGGTGCTTGACTCATTACCAGGATCAAGCCACCCCCTTCACCATCCAACTGTGTGATCAACATAATCATGTTCCTGTTATTTATTGATTCACAATGACTATATAATACCTATCTCTCAATAAATAATATTATCTAGTCTCCAAATATTTTCCCCCTTGTAACTCTTCTAAAACAGCACAGTTACAACAGATAGTTCAGTTACAGGAAGATCCCCACACTATCTCTCACACCCAAACTTGATCCATCAACCTTAGCAGGGCCAAGCCACAATACCTTTAGCTTAAATGCTAAATCTATATTAAGATGAAACCATTGTTCACTTGTTTTTTTCTTGCTTCCCCTCTGTAGATCACCTCATTATCACTGGCAGCACCTTTTTTTACCACACTTAAATAAAACACCAAATACAATTGGACCTATCATCATGACTCAGGTCCTTAACTAAGTCACATATGTGGATACTTGGAAGAACACTATCCTCTCCTAAAATTTTTATGATGGTATCCTACAGTTCACACTTCCTTTTAAGTATATGGTATGCACAAAGCATGTGATAAAATATTCAGCACATCTATACCCTGAACCTTACTGATGTACCTCCTACAGGAGAACTTGCCTCTACCAAGTACATTAATATAGAAAATCCCTTTGAAAAACAAAAAGGTCTAAACTGGCTTTATTTCACAGCAGATAAACTCTATTCAATCTGCATCACCAATGAATGCTGGGTTCAGGAGGTCAGAGCACATCTCTATGAATATGGGGCTAGCTGGTGGCCACCCGGGTGAGATCTTAATATAATGCCCAGTTGGCCAACTGAGACAATTTACGAGCCAGCATGTCCAACCCATTTTTATCACATGTTTACCTTCAGGATATCACACCCAACTTAGCAGCTGTCTCAAAAGATAACCATTGCTGCATACAACAATGGATCTGAAGAGATTGGATGGAGAACCAAACCCCTGCCCAAGCTGACAATCTGCACACTCACACATCATCTACCAACCTCACAAAGCCCTCTATTACTGCGCTTATCTTCCCTGAAGCAAATGACTCCATGCCAGCACTTGTTGGGGAGAAATAACATGCTGAAAGAAATGCCAACATGGAGTGTTCCCCATACACAAGAGATTGCAACAACAGCAACAAAAGCAAAATTTTAGGCCCACCAAATGATATCAACTCCAATGGCTCAAATAACTCTATTGGTAGAGGCCATAATGAAAACAACCATCATAACAGCAAGAAAAACAACATTAACCCTGCTTGTCCCAAGAAAGAGGATGGTGCAGAGGTTAACAATGTTAACACTATTGCTTGATATTAATCTGGACCCACCTCAGCTGATATCAGGGAGCTTGAGATTTAAGAGCAGAGAAGGGGGAGGAGTGCAGGCCTGAGTGCTCTAGTCTCCCCATAGCCTGACTAGAAATAAACCTTTCCTGATACCAATGGTTCTTCATATATCCCACATATCCCCTATACTACCACATTTATGGCTTAGAAATAAAGGATCCTTCATAGCTCCCTGTCCATCCATACCCCTATAAGCCTTGTACCCAAAGCATTTTGCTCAATTAAGTT